>JBAMJV010011216.1:0-41660 GCA_037951105.1 Echinarachnius parma
GGTTTAACTATTCACCATGGGATGGATAATATGACGTCATATTAAAGGAGAACTCATACCGAGTTGGATTTTGCTGACTATACATGACCCTATAATGTAATTTTACAAAAGTATTAGTACAAAGGTTTGTTCCCAAGTTGAACATATCATGTTGTGCTACTTTGGTAGACGTACATACTGTTTCAATAACACAAACTGTACAATATGATTTTATATAAGATGATGACGTCATAATTAAGGGAAATTTAGCGTTCCTATTGGTTGATTACCGATGCTTAATCCGGTATAATCAATGGTAAAGTTATAATACATATGTATTATAACTTTTCAGTGACGTACAAATTTCCCAGAGACCACATAGTGCATGGCGACCGTGTGTACAAACTTCCCATTGAGAGCCGCCGCGGTGGAGTGCGCAACGTCAAATTCAGTCCGCTGCCAAAATGCCAACAAAATTACGTAAAAGTGAGAATAATGAAAGGGCTGCGTGCATTTCCATTCCCAAACTTAGCAATATCAAACCACTTTACCATGCAATTTACGAAACTGCCAACATTTATTTACTACAGGACAGATAATTTACAAAATGATGCATTTTCCATCTTTTTCATGATAAGTTTTGCGAGTCTTTCTTCGCGGCATGTAAACAAACAATTGTGACGTCACAGCCATGACGTCACAATTCTTGACACTCAATTCGGGTTCCTCCAAAAGTTCCTCCAAATAATCATCTTATATAACAAATAGTACATGATTCCTGTCGTTAAATATTCCATAATAGACACCTCTACATTTTTAATTTCTCTCGTGCGATTATATTGCACTCGGCCTGCGGCCTCGATGCAATATAATCGCTCTCGAGAAATTAAAAATGTATCGTTGTCTATTCTGGTATATTCAACTCCAAACCATGCACTATTTGTATAATATGGAATCATGTATACGATCTATGTAAATATAACTATTGAACCTGAGCAAATGTAATATTGTATTCATGTGAACATTCACATTTGATGAGAAAGTGAACGTACCCCAAAACAATTGTAAACATTTATTCGATTTAGGTAAATCTGTTTGTTTAACCACACCATTGTCAGATTGTTTCATTCAATAAACTATAACAAAATGAAACCCTATTTTTGTTCTACTACAATGTATATTATATAACGTTTTAAAGCGTAGAATTGTGCTACATGATTGTTGATGCATGTGAGCTATGATGTGAGTGTAAACGTCGCAAAAGAAATGTGTCTGACATCAACCGTCGTGACCCAAACACATTTTTGTATCAATGACAATGCTATTTATAGATCACCGCGGTGTCACCTTTGTATGACTAAGAATGTAATTGTCGTTCTTGAAAAGAATTCCAGCTATTCATACAAATCTAACTATTTAAATCACATATCCCATGATGGCGTAATAATAGCACAGGCCTAAAGCCGTATATAGACAAGCGTAAATAAAACTGTTGTTAATGAGCCATGGTGTAGCTACGGTCATCAGGTGGGGTCAGAGTATTGTTTTTTTTTTTATAATGCAAACAAAAAAGGCAGCTGGTAGCTGGTCTGGCCCGCCATTCTGTGAGCAGACGTGGCGATAGTACGTGGCGTTCCAGTCGCCTTCCCAGTGCGACTTTGTTACAGGGGCCGCGAAGCGGATGGACGGGTCGGCGAATGGTACACCCTGTAAAGTAATAACGGGGTATTAATGTTAATATATTACACACAAATTATGACAATTTTTGGCATTTAATGGGAGTTCTTGGCAAGAACATATTTAATGAGGACAATAATGAATGATCTGGTCCATCTGGTCCATCAACCTTCAACAAAGTTATTTGTTCAATATCAACAGATATTGCGCTAGCCATGTAGGCCTACTACTTTTTGTTTACTAGCATGATTAGAATGGACAAACAATTCAATGATCCATTGCAATAACTACATACAGCATCAATGTGTGTAGATTTCGGGGTAATGGAACCATATAACTTGTACATTTCTAATTGAAATAAACGGATCCTCGAATGAGGCAAACGAAAGAAAAAAATAAACCTATCAATATTATATTATTATTAGCATTAGTTTGTATTAAACATAGATAGACAGCGTGATTGAATACTCTCACCAGAAAAATGTCGACTTGCTTCGACACCCCGAGAATCTCCTACTGTTCGAAGTCGACTGTCTGTCCGACCAGTCTTCAACTAGTCCAGATTCAGGACGTGATTTGTGAACACACCACCTACATATGCACACCACTCAGAGCTAAACGGGCGCTAACGCTACTATCGTTACGTCCGTAATTCCCCTTTCCTAGCTCCAAAACCGTCTGCAGGTTCTAATATTACATACGGCAGCTGTCAGCTGAGTGAGCGATAACGGCAGCTATTGGCTGAGCTGAGCTCGCTATGTGCAGGCGGTTCGGGCAGCGAACTAGTCTTCAACCGGCTATGTTGACGACGGAGTGTGCTAGGGCTTCCACATCCACAACGAATATCACGGACATCAAGACCGAGATCACTACAAAGGCGGTAGGACAGGCTTGGACGAACACTGCCTTCGAAACGTATTATTCTCCTCGTATGAAATGTGGAATTCAGTATGTTCTGTGATTGTTGTTATTAACGCGATTTGTGCTTCTAATGATGATTAATGCACGCGTAAGCTGCAATGTTTGCTGCGTACATTTTCTCTGGAAGAGTTTACATTATTTACTTATTGTGTTCTCATTACCAGCAAATCTACCATGTAGCAGACAGTTTGTAGTACATGATTTTTTGACCTTCTAATCAGTTTTCCCCAATTTTACCTTTTTGTATTGGTTTATGATTATCATTTGCATAACTCAATGTCTCATACCAAAAAATAGCGAAGAATACAAAAGGGCATGAAAGAATTTGACAAGGTCTGCTATGTTTGAATACCCTCATGTGTGCCATGATTGGCTTCGTAGTATGAAAAGTCACCTTTTATCCACTCCGATCAATTCAATTATAACAAAATAAAAATTTAAATATAAGACATATTCATTGAATAACACGGGGTGCTTGATTTTAATGTGGAAAAATATATTTGAGCTACAGTGTAAGCGTAATAATTGGCTTAATAAATGTTTCTAGTGGTGAGGATTTTTTTCTTCCCAGTTTTAACCAAATCATACAAGTAAAATGATTACAAAATAAATAATGGAATTTGTGTGACATTTTGCATAATGCCCCCCCCCCCCCCCAGATTTGGGGTGTAGCGGTCAAGTAACCAAGACAACAGTGTGGTCGGATTGCTTTGGGCGCATGTGAATTGCGGGTTATGGTGGGGAGGGGCACACCTTTTGTATTTTTTCACCGATTTACATTTGTATTTGTTTATGTGCCCTCCCCATGTGAATTATTTTGGGGAGGGCACACCTTTTGTATTTTTGTTGCAACAATTTACTTTACAGTTATACTAACCCTTACCCTAATCCACACCCCTTACCCTAATCATACTCCCTAATTACAATCACACACACCATAATTATTCATTTTCTAGTAGACCAAATGGCTGTAGACCAATCGGCAAGTTACCTATTTGTGTTAGTCCTTCTTCGCGGCGCAAACAATATTACCATAATTTGACCTTCAAAAAGTTATGAATTTGATCTCCGCAAACACCAATGGCAATGTTTGCATATAATTCTCATAAAGACCCTTTCTTACCATTGTTATAATTTTGATTTATATTTGTTTTGTTATGCGCAACATCAAACACAATTGAACAGACCCGATCGACCCCAAACAGGGCGTTGGCCGAGTTGGTAAAGGTCGAACTGTTCATCGGTCGAGTTGTCCGTCTCCCGGTTTCTCAATGACTTGCTGATTAAATGAACATATTAAAGGGGATTCTCCGGCTTCGCAGGACTGGTAGGGATGAAGTAATTTACCAGTCAGTGTTGGCACGTATAATGTGTATTCGTGGCAATGCACTGTTACATGTTGGTACCTTGAAAGAAATACAGACTATGGGGATTTCGTTTAAAGCTGACTTCGTTCTACCACTCCATGTATTGGTTAGTGGAACAACCGCCGGAATAGCACAAATCTATTAGCGGGACTGTTACGCTGATAAGTGATATATGGATCTTCGGTATACCGGCTACACCCTTCGGCCAGCCAGCTTATTTCTGGTAGTACCATAATACTATAAACAGCGGTGTGCGCCAGAACGGCCAGCACGGCGCCTGGTTAGGTTAGTGGTACCCACGTGGTGGTATATAGCTAGGAATAAGACTTAACGACATCAGCGCGGGTTTCTCACTTTCAGTTACAGGATCTGCCAAGGATTTGGATAGGGGAAATGGTTGGCCAAGGTACCATACTCCTGAAGTTGGATTCGGATGCAATGGTCAAACCAAAGGTTTGTGATTGTAATAACACATTTTCCTTTCCACCAATAACTACATGTATAATGATACGCATGAAATATTGTAAGTTGTGTCTTGTTTTTCAAATGTCTTACTCTTGCCAATTAATGTAATAACTTAGTTTACATATAGCTATAGTAGGCCTATGTTATTAGAATTCAAATTAGTTCGGCTATCAGAAGAAGTTGTAGAGAAATGAAATATTTATCATTCGGACATTATCAATTTTGTTCACATGCTAAACTAGGATGTAAACTAAATAGGTAACATGTATCGTACCAATGTACGTCTGAACTTATTTTCAAATGTGTTGATGCATGCTTTCAAGAGTCTGTTAAATTAAAGTTTGTGTTTTAATTTCACGACAAAAACAAAAGATGAATCTGAATCTGAATCTGATGGGACCCCTTTCAAAATTAGTTAGTGCTGAAAGGGCCATCCCACCAATTTGTGAAAATACATAAATACAACAAACAAAAAAAACATGACCAAAATGGTCAATTCCAACGAAACGTGTGCACGGCATGTTCAGAGCTATTCGCTTTTGAGCAGATGGGTCGTGGTGGGACTCTTCAGGCCTTATCATTTTAGACCATTGCATTTATATTTGTTTCTACAGGAACATGAAGCATGTTATTTTGACCACTTAAACCCAATCTTTAAAAGGGATAGTTGAGTGTTGGTGACAGAATAGACGTTATTTGATACAAATCTGTTCAGAAACGGCTGAAATAACCATTAGTAGCAATTATGGGGCCCAACAATAATTCGATAATTTTAAACCAGCCGTTACATTAAAATTAAAAAAAACGTAATATCTTCTTTTCAAAAATTTACAAAAGAGGTTTGAAAATAAATTTTGATTAAATTCTATCTAACTAATTAATATGTCAACAAAACATCACATGCACAATATTTAATTTTAAATGGTTGAAACCAGTTATTTTTTAGAGAGCCCCTCTTGAGTTTTTGATAGGTTTTTACTTAGTAGTTTAAATTTTGGTATTCCTTTCGAGCATGGCGGAGATATGATTATATCAGCTTGTAATGTAATAGTGCAGATTTTAGTTACTACAATTTTCACCAAAACTGTAGTCTCTTTACCAAAACTAAACTATCCCTTTAACGTTATTTTGGAGCGGTTTAAATCTTAAAAAGAAGACTTAAAGGGATCTAGTAACCTTGCTGACATGTGCAAAAAGTGATGATGTGTTGATACAATGTTCATTATTGTTATCTAATATGTCCACTGCATGGGAATTATGTGAACATTTCAAGTTAAATGGACGTTTTATGGCCGAGTAATGAGCAAAAATGCAAAGTGATATTCACAAACTTATTGCTCTGACTTTGTACATGGTTACGACTATCCAATGGATAGTACACTTACATGGTAAAAACTTTTATAACGAAAGGGAAATTCGAAAACCCAAAATCGTTGTCATCCGTATATTCTAAATTCGAAAATAAAAAGGAATGAGTGATCCACTAAAATTCTATTCAGATTGTTAGGATTTGGACATTGTCACTAGATCCCTTTGAGTTTAACATATATACTTTGTATAAAACATTTTTACACAAGTATATCATGAGCTCGAGGAATGTAAAAGTATGACTATGAAGATAATTTTAAAAGAGGGAACACTAGTACAACAAAAACATATGGGGAGTAGTCCACATACGTATCAGAGTGCGTTGCCAATTAGGTTGCATCCCTATATAAACAAATATATTACTTCAAAGAGCCATAGATTTCTTGTTTCTTGCCCAATTATGCTCTAACATTATTATTATCATTCATTATAATCTCTTTAAGTCTATGCAAACATTAGTCTGCTTGGGCTTCATTGTCCAAGAATTGCTTGGTATAGGTGGCGTCATGACTTAGTATAGTTTGCACAATACACTTTACAGTTTCAGATAAATATAGCGCCAATTATAAATTGTTGTGCAAAGTTCATAGTTAGTCACGTGTAATACTTAAAGGGGACGTCTGTTGCACCACAAATTGTCGTACCTGCAGCTTCTAATGATTGAAAGACAGATGTTCTAGGTCACTCACCGCGATTTTGTATGAACAAAAGTATGATTGTGGGTTCTTATAATTGGTTTTGAAACTCTAATGACACAATTCCGCGATCGAGCTAGTTCTCTCCCACAATGCACCAATTTGTGACGTGATGGACTCACTATGTGACGCGAGGGACTCACTTTGCGCACATCTATGTTTGTCACTGCAGCGAATGTGTTCTTTTGATCAGACCAATACAATGCTCGATCATGTACAGTGTAGGTGTATGCAATGGATACTTCTTCACTGATGGTTTGGTACATCTACCCACTCCTGTCATAATAATCTATCCATGCAGTAACATACAATTGATATCACGCCAGTTGGCATAGCCCAGTGCCAATAGCAATGACACGTTAAGTTTACAGTAAATTTAATTATTTGCTCAGAGTTACTGCCATTAGCAAAATATCTTAGAAATTAACAAAAGTAAGTCAAATTCTGAAAATATTCAAGCATTTCACTTGATTTTGTCCGGATATACTGTATTTTGGAAAAATTGTCCGGACTGCCCCTTTAAAGAAATGTTGGCTTATTAGCGTGATTCAGCGGTAGGCCATACGTATTCAGTTGTTACTTGTTGACGGTTATCTTATCTTCTATTATATTAATACGGTAAGCTTCAACCCCCAAAATGGTTCCCACTCGAGATATCCTCACCCCGAGGATTCGGCGACTTCCCGACCGTCGCGATCGAAGGATATACGTTTTGCGGAGGACAATAAGGCATTCCCGAGTCGCTCCCGCCCCGTGGTCGTCCTCCAGATCGAAGAAAAGGGAAAGTCAGCAATGTCAATTGCCCGTTTAAGACGCCGAGCACTGACTAACGATTTATCGCCGTAAAAGTATTTTGTAAGAATATAAATTGGAGTAGATAAAACAAATAATATATCGAGAACTATTTTAGATATAACACGTTGCGAAACTACCCAGGTTTTGATAAATATCAATATTTATATTACGCGGATGGTATGGTAATGATCGCTATTGCCGATTGGCATCGTGTTTGTAAGTGCATGGACGACAAAATGCGACAACTTCAATTTAGCTGCGGTTGTACAACGCGCGATGGCTGTACAGCCGTGTATACACGTCGCGCAGTCATCTAATTACCCCACCGAACCGTAGTTTATTTGCATAGCTCACTGACCTGCTGACCATCGTCTCTATTCGCCCTACCCGTACACGATACTATAATTGCGCCAGCTTGTGGTAAGATGTATTAAGTTAGCCACGAAGCTAGCATGCAGTACCAGAAGAGACGCCGACGGGGTGGGGGTGGGGGTGGGGGTGGGGGTAGAATGGACGGGGAGGTATCTGCCTCATTATGCATTGCATGTATAAACGGCTATCATCGGTTTCACAAGAGTATGAACAAAATGTATACGCGGGAGAACTTAGTTTGGATATGAATTGTGATGGGGACACGACGGGTTATGTGTCATGCAGGCAATTGAAGACACGGGGGGGGGGGGGGGGGCAGCGGCGAAGCTAGCAAGAACACGAACATAGTGTACTGTATATCTAATTTGATACAAGCGGAACAAATTATCGGGGGTGGGGGTAGAATGGATGGGGGAAGTATCTGCTCATGTAGTATGCAAATGCATGTATATTCTTTTCAAGGGAATATACATGTATCATGATCATCGGGTTTCACAAAAATATGAACAACGTCAATGGTATCTGCGGGAGAACTTAGTTTATGATATTAAATGTGTAGGTGACACGACGGGTTATTTGTCATACAGGCAATTGGAGCCGCGGGGTGGGGGGGGGGGGGACGGGGGAGGGGGGGAGGGGTGGGGGAGGGGGGAGCGGCGAAGCTACTTTATTAGCAAGAACACATACATAGTGTATTGTATCTATTTTAATACAAGCGGAACAAATTATGGATCATATGAAATATGGGGGATAACTGAATAACTTTGCGTGGATACTAAATCATCATGGTTTTGTTATACATTGGCCGAATGTATCGTTGGACGGGCCCCGACGGGTTGTGGGGGCGGGATTGAGTCGCCCGAGTCTATTTTGTCTTACTATTTAAATGATGACTGTGGGATATTTAGTAAAGTTTTAAAGTGGTGTATGTCATCATCGTCTTTCTCTTACAAAAACCCGCGGATTTCCGCGGGTACAGCTAATATTTGATGATTCAAATAATAGCCATCGCGATAATTTCGTGCTGGACTTTGACACTTCCTGTGTATACATGTTCACAATAAGTCACGTCTAGTACGTAACAATCTGTGGCTTATCAAAATTTACGGTAATTAGCTGTAGGTAGTTCACGTCGTGTCAGCCTAACACTTCTTAAACGATAGGAGGTACTTTCTACTAACGTATGCAAAAACGTAAACGTGACGCGATTACGTGACAGATCGATCGTTCCAATCCATGCGGAAAAGTTCATTGCGGTAGTGTATACCACTGTTCAAAGGTACGCTTATTAAAGAACTAGGTGCAATTAAATGTAAAGTAACAATTTCGTCACAAAACTCATTATTGATTTATCGTGTTAAGACCACAGACGCCCAACAAAGAAACAAGTTATAATTTACAAACGAAACCAATTATTTAACATGTCATGGAAACCTTATGGAACTTTTCAATTTAAAATTATTTTTTGTTATTGAGTTTCAGTTGTTTCTTTCAAACGTGATATTCATTCCTCGCTTTTAAATAGAACTACAGTACCCGGTAGGAGTGGGACATGTATGAAAATATACTTGTATGTCGTTAAGCATGACTTATGCCTGCCATAATGCATGGCACCAAACGGACCTGAAAGTGTAACGTACGGATTGATAACGAGTGTGTCCGATGACTAGGGTACTATAAATGAATAGCGCTTCTAAAAAATGATTCATATTAGGTGCTATACAAATCGAAACTATTATTACTATTTAAATTGTATAAATGGTTGTGTTCTGTGTACGTACCTCACAGTACTGAAAGGTACACTTGAGCATAGGCGGACCCCCCCCCCCCCTCCTTTGACCAAAAGATGACTTTTTTGGGGGGTTTGAACCCCCCCCCCCCCCCTTCAGATTGTTACTGGTCTCGATACCACATTTTAGTGGTCTCGACCGTCATTATCGATGGTCTCGGTCTCGAAAAGTGCGAAGCACCCTGGTCTCGGCCTCGAAGATGTCGAAAATGTTTTGCCTTGGGCTCGAAAATTTGGGACGGACCTGGTATCGGTCTCGAAAATGGCGAAATTTCTCGGCCTCAGCTTTGAACATTTTCTACGACTACCTACCCCCCCCCCCCCCCCCCCCCCCCCCCCTCCTCCGCTTACAGGATTCTCAACCAATGGGTCTTGGTCTCGGTCTCGAAATTTGGGACCGGACCTGGTATCGATCTCGAAAGTGTCGAAAAATTATCGGTCTCGGCTTCAACAATTTTGTACGACTACCCCTCCCCCCCCCCCCCGCTGACAGAAATTTGTCTGAAGAAATAACCCCCTCGCCTCCCCCCCCCCCCCTTGAAAAATTCCTGGGTATGCAACTGCACTTGAGTATCGATACTTCCCGAAATGCCCGTTGACATTTAATTGTTTGGTTTTAATTCCATTTGAAATTTCATTTAATAACACATGTGAAATGAATTGACTTAAAGGGGTTGTTCAGTTTTGGTAAAGAGGGCGCTGCACGAAATGAGTTTTTGTGAGATAATCAAAAACTTAGTGTAAAATCTTAAAGAGCATAGAATTTTATTTGCAGAATAAATTTTATTTGATCAAAATTGGTTTAGAAACGGCTGAAATATTAATATAGCCAATCGGACCAAATTTGGGGCCCAAATGTATTAGGTGATTTTTCAAAAAATTAGAAAAATGCTTACACCTTTTCAAAAATGTTCAAAAGAAGTTTTTGAATAGTTGCTGATTACCTCTCTATACAGGAGGGCCCAAAAAACGGATCGGGGCACTTCCTAAAATATGGTAACAATTGTATCATGCTCATCGGATAGGGTGTCTTTTCAAATAAACAACGATACCGAGAACAGTCAATTTGATCGTGTAGTTTTTGTTTAAGGGCGATGTGAGTGACGCCATGTCAGGTTCTCTTTTTTGTCAATTTTTACCAAGACAATGCCTGATAAATGAGACTTACTGCACGATATACCGTTGAAAACGCGAGTATTCCGCGCGCCATTGTTAGTGTGCATTCAGCTGTGAGCCGAGCGGTGCCGAGAGAATGGGCATAATTGGTCAATAGTATGACGGGCAGTAAGTCTCATGTATCAGACACTGACTTGGTAAACATTTACAAAAATTGGCACCTGACATGGTCTCACTCAAAGCGTCCTAAAAAAAATCGTTGTTCATTAGAAAGGACACCCTATCCGATAGACATAATCATGAAGTTATTTTATTTTGGGAAGTGGCCCGTTCCTTTTTTGGGGGGCCACCCTGTATAATCATTATTTTAACAAAACATCTCATGCTTAATTTTGTATGAAAAATGGTTCAAACCAATGCTTTTTTTTAGAGCGCCCTCTTGTGTTTGAATGGCTCTTTTTGAATGATAACAGGCTATTTACTTAGTGGTTAGTAATTGTGTATACATTTCGAGCATGGTGGAGTTATACCTATTAGTTTTTACTGTAATGGTGCAGGTTTTGGTTACTGAAATTCGGTTTCACCTAAACTCAACTATCCATTTAATATTTAACTGTTTGATATCACTTTTAAACCTAAACATTTGTTTTGAGTCGGTTCTCATCACCTCTATTCCTCTATATGGTAATATGATATACAAATAGTGCAGGGTTTGGAGTTGAATATACCATAATAGTCATAGACACCGATACATTGTTACTTTCTCGAGTGCATTTGATATTGCATCGAGGCCGCAGGCCGAGTATATTGTGTACAAGTGAAAATAAACATGTACATGTGTGTATTATGTGTGGAATATTTAACAACAAGAAGCATGAACTATTTGTTATATAAGATGATTAGTTTGAGAAACTGATTTTGTTATTATACATATGATGCACTGGCATGAGTGGATCGGTAAAATTGGATGCACGAGTTTTACTTTGGATTGGTTCAAACCCACGAGCGCAGCGAGTGGGTTTTAGACCATTTCCAAAGTTAAAAGAGTGCATCCAATTATTACCGATCCACGAAATATGCCTGTGCAGCATTTATTTTATAAAATGGGCGCAACAAAATGTGAAAATCAAACTTTTTCCCATGAATGGTTAAATAGCTAAATTTACCGACGCATGCCTGTAAATGTACAGACGCATGGCTAAATTAACTGACACATGATGGAAATTTACCCACGCATAACTGGGGAAAAATTAGATTTTTACATGTTTTGCACCCATTTTATAAAACAAATGCTGCACCAATGCAAATACTAACCAAACAATAATTCTCATGACGTTTGGAAAGGGCTTAAAAGACGGCCTAACCCCGTGTTCACAAACATGAATTTCATCGTATAGCTAATCATGAGCTGACTAAAGAATCAGCTCCTGATTAGCTATACGACGGAAATTGTTCGAAATTGTGTGTCTGAACGCTCACTTAACGAAACGTCGTATAGCTAATCATGATTAACGAAACGGGGGTTTGAGCATCGTTTGTACGAGAGCTGACTATAGAATCACGATCGTTTTGTGTGTGAACGACCGGTCGATTCGCTAATCATGATTAGCTATACGAAACTGTTATAACTGGGCGGGGCTTAACGTGACCGCAGAACAGAACAGAAGACAGCAGACAGACAAACACACTGCGCAGTAGCAAACTGCGCACTTATACGATGATTCGTGCAGCTGAATGCCACCTGTTTTGGGATCTTTTTTTTGTGTGTTAATACACATAATCTGTGTTACCTCAGGGGAGCACCGAACTTCAGCGACAAGCGCTACGCTCTTGCTCCCCCACGTCAAAACGATGTATATTCCACTCTTACTAAAAAGGGAACTAAAAACCGAAAAAAAGAATCGGTTGCATATAAAACTATAACAATCTGCACAAAACATGGCAACAACGCAGACATTAACGCCTAAAACTGCGCGCCTAAAGTGAACATAATTCAACGAAATAAATCGCGTAGTGGGCATATAGCACATAAACACACGTGCGATCCATATTTTAAAATGCCGCGCTCATTTAAAATCACGTCTTGTGAGCCCGCCGATAAAACGGTCGAACTTCAGCGACGAGCACAAGAAGGAATGAGCGTATATTAAAGTGATACCTGTAAAGTGTCAGATATTGCACAAAATGACATTTGAGACTTCAATCCTATATCAATATCATTGTAAAATACAATTGAAAGATTTGTGAAAGTTTGAAAGAAAACGAACACTGTTTACCTAGTGAAAAAAACGAATATTGAGTTCATATTTTATCACCGAATACTGATGGTCTGCCATACTTTTGTCGTAGTAATGAATGATCCGTTTGAGATATTCGCACCCGTGTATTTTTACACACGTATTACATAATTCATGGAATTTGAACTCGCTCGGCTCAAAGTTCAATCTCCGGAATGTTCTCACGGGTGCTGCATGCGGACGTTCTCAGCTAAGACAAATGTACTTTTTTTCAATTGCGTTGATTAACGCTTTAGAAATAATGATTTTCAATGATAATTATCTTCATACTAAAGGGACATTTGAAAAAATCAAACCCTATTTTATTCTTCTCTTACCATAACCTAAACAACACGGCAGAAGAGAAACGAGGAAGCTCCAAGTAATTTTCGTGGATTTGGACACTTTACAGGTATGACTTTAATCGTTTCGTGTATTGCTAATCTTACCAAAGTTTAAACACGAGGGAGATTAACCCTGGCGTCATCTGTGCATATATTCTAGTAAAAACAATGTATATAGAAAGCAGTAAACAATGTACGTACACAATGATACTGCATGTGACATTATCACAAATGACTAATGCCACGCTCCATTAAAAAACGTTATAATATTATTCAACTTAGATAACAAAACGTCAATACACCTCCATTACATTAACAAGACATATTTAAGTCAATCATCAATACATTCCCATTAACCGCTAAAACATATTCAAGCTACGCACTTCCCGTATATATACTGTAGACAGAACGAAATATCCACTATTTCGCGTTACCCCTAAAACCATCAAATTGAAAATCACGTATTGTAAACCCGCCGAGAAAACGGTCAATGACTACTTAACACACCGACTGTGTGCATATCGCTGGTGAGCACTCAACCATGAGTGCAATAGTTCATACCCTCTGTAGGTTCTCAATATGAAATAGTAGCATTCATCTTTGCCGGACCATGCAGTCACTTCCCCTGAGGCCAGGGCATACTCGGTGGACAAGCATCATCCACTGTATCCCAAATTTCTCTCCCCGACTTCGGCGATGTTAAAATTGGTCTCCGATCTCTCAAAGGGCGACCAGATAAATACTTCCTCTCTAACTAGATTATGTTTTGTGTATTCTTTATTACACATCCATTTTATTTTGAGCGGCTATGAACCAATTGATTGTCATCTAAGATCTCTTGGGACATAAACATGCAGCAATCATGGAAATGGGAGTCTACCTCCCTGCAACACTTAAAACAAAATGAAAACACATGTGTTTAAATCGAAGTAACTTATTTTGTTTCTTTGTAGATGACAGCTTGGAAGTCGCCCTGTTCGTCCCATGTAAAACAATATGTACATTTGTGGAAGCTATACCTATCCACAATCAACCTCATGAGGGCGGGAGACGTTGAGACCAATCCTGGCCCTGGCCCAAGAGCAGAGTCTGAGAAAAGGTACAAACTCCCACCCATCATGATGCTTATACAAACATTATCATGGTGCTAAGTGTTGCAGGCAATGTGTGGTTAGTGCATCGACTGCCAGCTCATTCATAGATGTACGTTATGCTACAAGAAAATTGTGTATGTGGCTTTTGAATGGTCATGCAACATATGACCCTTTAAATTGTAAATGTGCTAACATCCATATTGTGTATGAACCTGCAGCATATTCATGCCAAATTTTTTATTTGTATTTATTCATTTATTTATTAAATATAATGTTTTCATATATAAGGTTGTGTGGTAATTTGTCTTACTACCATAGACATATTTTGGTGAGAAAAATCTTGAAACAGTTCTTGGTTATGACATAAGGTTATGACATAATAAGGAGTCGTTGTTTTTTGGGGGACTTAATTTTGTGTTTTTGCTTAATATCCCGATTTTTTTCTCAAGATGAGACACATGACAGCTTCAGTCTTTTAGGTTATATTTCAATCACATATCAAGTTCAAGTACATTAATTACATACTGCTCAGCATTGGTCGGTACATTTACAAGTCATTTGAACAGAAAATAAACTGATACATGACAATGAGGTGACATTCAGAAAGCTAGGCTCGTCAGATAAAGGTCACCTTGTATCTATAGATTGCTAGAATTTCAGAAAGAAACTAGTTTTGGAAAAAAGGCGTTCATTGATGGAAATGTTTAATTGTACAAGGTGCAGAAAGAAAAGAATGTCAGTTCTTCAAGATTAGAAAAGGAGTTGCTCTGTCTTCAATCGTCTTCAGCCAGTCTATAATACTTATTAAGCTGCAAAATGTAGTAGGACCATATTCCGAGGGGGGGGGGGGATTTATTCTGATAGATTTATTCTTATATCGGGGTGTCAACTAAAACATTCCTGATTTGTGAGGTGAACCTGAATCAACATTATTTCAGGGGATGCTAGAATCATAATTCTGTTGGCACATAATTGTACCTGAAAACTCCGGACTGTATTGTATGTATTATACATGTAGTATATCCCTATTTTAATACAGCAATCTACAAGAGACAGAACTTGTTCGTTTGGCAGGGAGCATTGATCCAAACTACTACGATGAAATTGGAATCAACCTCGGAATTGCTTATGCTGAGTTGAAACAGATCAGAGTCAATAATCCAACCGATGTGAGGGGGGCCCTTACTGACGTGTTGATGACATGGTACACCAGAGAGAAAAGCGGAAATAAGAGGGAGATTCTGGCTGAGAGGCTGAAGGAAGCAGATCTGGATGATCTGGCAGGGGAACTGCTTAGAGGCAAGTTGGTTGTCAAAGCTATGTCGTACCAGTGTACTACACACCAACATTTAATAACACATTCAATTAGCACTCTTTGAATCATATCCTAAATGGGATATCATTGGGATAATCATGCACAATTAATGTATACAAAACTGTTCATATAACATATTTATGACAAAGTCATACTAGAATACCTTCATATAGGCTTCCTGTAGTAATGGACGGAAAATGGCAAAAAGTATGTGGAGACCTGATATTTATGGCCTAGCGTCATGAACTCGCCTCCCCACATAGGGTGGCGCTGTACATTTTGTTTTATACCAGAAAACCTTATACCAGAAAAAAAATCGGTATTATTTTAAAAAGCTAGCAAAATGCTATTAGTCCGCAAAGTTTCATAAGAATGAAACCTTATACATTGAACTTTAATGTTTTATGTTTAATTTTTTTGTTTTTTTAACCTGTTCAAATTTTAAACTAAATCTACATATACATTTAACAATTGGGGGTTGCCTGTGGAAACTCTATGGGGTATCCTTGCAACGTTTTTTTAAATTCTACCTCATGTCATCTTGTACATGTTGTATTCACCCTCATTAACTTCAGGTGGGGCTGCAGAGCGCTGCTGTGGTCTTCACGAGAGCACGCCATACAACTCTCCACCCCGTTTTCTTTCGATTTCTCTTGCAATATTTGTTTCTCAACACATTGCGTTCTCCTAACGATGTACCCAAAATGCTTGTTTTCTTTTCATAATTCCCCTTCTTATGGTCAAGTCTGTACCGATCTTGTCCAGAATACAAATTTGTTTTTATCTTTCCTTGACACATGCATCAGCCTTCTGTAGCACCACATTAAAGGCATCAACTTTTCCTGTCGTTCTTTGTCATGGTCCAAGACTCACTTCCACTAGCAATGGAGAATGAAGTTGCACGAAGAAATCGAACCTTCAGACTGAGAGATAGGCCTCGGCTATTTCAGATGTGAGACATGCTCTGTACGGTTGATCTTGCCATTGCCAGCCGTATTCTTATATCTGTGGTGCTCTCTCCTTTTTTGTTGATAATGAAGCCCAAGTCATCATCATCATCAAGTTCAGGTGGCGCTGTAAAGCGCTGCAATGGTCTTTACGTGAGCACGCCATGCAACTCTGTCTTCTGCCGAGTGTGTTGCACCCTTCATTCCTTCCCCGGACACTTTCTTGATATCGTCAGTCCAAGATGTCGGTGGTCGACCTCTGCCACGTCTTCCTTCAATTGCACCTTGCAGTATTATTTTCACAATTCCTTCAGTGCCCAAAGTACTTTAGTTTTCGTTCCATAATTCCCCTTATGATAGTTAAGTCTGTACCAAACTTGTTCAGAACCCATACATTTGTCTTTCTATCTTGCCAAGACACCTGTAAAAGCCTTCTGTAGCACCATATCTCAAAATCGTCCACTCTTTTTTCTGTCGTTCTTTGTGATGGCCCAAGACTCGCATCCATAGGTAGCAATGGAGAATGCAGTTGCACGAAGAAATCGAACCTTCTGATCGAGTGACAGGCCTCGGCTTTTCCAGATATGAGACATGCTCTGCACGGTTGATATTGCTATTGCCAGTCCTCTCCTTATCTCTGTGATACTCTCTCCTTTGTTATAGATTATGGAACCCAAATATTCTAACTGATTGACTACTGTAATCTTATTTCCATTTATGGTGAAATCATTGTTGTTGCTGTCTTTGTCTACTACCATTATTTGGGTATTTTTTAGGCTTCCTGTAGTAATGGACGGAAAATGGCAAAAAGTATGTGGAGACCTGATATTTATGGCCTAGCGTCATGAACTCGCCTCCCCACATAGGGTGGCGCTGTGCATTTTGTTTTATACCAGAAAACCTTATACCAGAAAAAAATCGGTATTATTTTAAAAAGCTAGCAAAATGCTATTAGTCCGCAAAGTTTCATAAGAATGAAACCTTATACATTGAACTTTAATGTTTTATGTTTAATTTTTTTGTTTTTTTAACCTGTTCAAATTTTAAACTAAATCTACATATACATTTAACAATTGGGGGTTGCCTGTGGAAACTCTATGGGGTATCCTTGCAACGTTTTTTTTTTAATTCTACCTCATGTCATTTTTTACATGTTGTATTCACCCTCATTAACTTCAGGTGGGGCTGCAGAGCGCTGCTGTGGTCTTCACGAGAGCACGCCATACAACTCTCCACCCCGTTTTCTTTCGATTTCTCTTGCAATATTTGTTTCTCAACACATTGCGTTCTCCTAACGATGTACCCAAAATGCTTGTTTTCTTTTCACAATTCCCCTTCTTATGGTCAAGTCTGTACCGATCTTGTCCAGAATACAAATTTGTTTTTATCTTTCCTTGACACATGCATCAGCCTTCTGTAGCACCACATTAAAGGCATCAACTTTTCTTGTCGTTCTTTGTCATGGTCCAAGACTCTCTTCCACTAGCAATGGAGAATGAAGTTGCACGAAGAAATCGAACCTTCAGACTGAGAGATAGGCCTCGGCTATTTCAGATGTGAGACATGCTCTGTACTGTTGATCTTGCCATTGCCAGCCGTATTCTTATATCTGTGGTGCTCTCTCCTTTTTTGTTGATAATGAAGCCCAAGTCATCATCATCATCAAGTTCAGGTGGCGCTGTAAAGCGCTGCAATGGTCTTTACGTGAGCACGCCATGCAACTCAGCCTACAAGCTGAGGAAAGAGAAAAATTTGTCAACCCGAATCAAGGTACAAGGGGTCAAGATCTATCTGCAGTGGAAGGAAAAAGGAACAACTGCATGGAAACCATTTGACGAATAAAGAAAGAAAACCAAGAATATCGCAAGTATTAACCATTGCTTCAAATGGTCAACATTTTATAAAATATTATAGCAAACTACGTACAAATAATGGAACATGAAAACATATTTGACTAAAGATTCAATAATATGATATCGCTAAAAAAAAAAAAAAAATTAGGAAAAGGAAAGAAGGAGAAAAAAAAACAGTAGGCCTAATCAATAAATAATTATGATTGAGGCTAAACTTTGTTACCATGGAATCTTTATAATGAACGAACGATGACTCTGGATACGGAATTTTGTATTTATGCAAAATTGTACAAGGAAACACTAATGGAATATTGTACGAAATGGACTGATTTGACCCTCAATGGACTCGCTATAATTTGAGTTGTGTAGAAACAAAAATGGATTAGAGAAGAAATTAAACGAAGTCGTATATAATTGTATTGTAGATAATTATATTACAAAAACACTTGCAAATATACGATTTACTTGGAGGATGAAAGTAAAGTCAAAGATAGGCAAATGCTTTGAGTTTGATAATTTGTTAATTATCCATTGTAAATAATTTTATCTTCATTTGATTTGTTATTATGTGGCACTCATAAATACAATGCCGCAATATATCGTATGTTAATTTGATTTTGTATTTAATTTGTCTTCCCTTTTCTCGGGAAAACGAGTATACTTGAGGTATACTTACAACTTATTATAATTAAATAAGAACAAACTATAACGTAATATGTTTTAATCCATTGAGAAAATAGGTTAAAATTGGCATTTACTACGCCGTGTTTGGGTTGGTTTCTTTTTTTCACTATTTGAATACGAAGTACTACTTTTCTCTCTCTTTTTTTTTTTTTTTTTTTTTTTTTTTTTTTTTTCTCTTTTTTTATACACGGTACAGGCAACATTTGGAATATTTTGTCGGTAGCCATGTATATAATTATTTATTGACTATTTATTGACTATTTTTATTAGTCTTGGAACTTCTACAAAAAAACCATTGTATTCTTAATTCCTTTTTTCTTTTTTTTTCTAACCGGTTTGAAAAAGCCTACCTTGTAATCATTGCAAGGGGATTGTTTAATTCAAAACTGTACAAACTTACGTACTCAACCCTTTCTGATTTTGGTATTCGTCATTATTATAATGAATCGAAGCGGATGGCCGTCCGCTTGGCTACATATAATGAATACACTTGGCCTTATTCTGATAGTTTGTTTTTGCCAACCGATGTCCAGCCATTTCGTTGCAAAGTCGTATTATTTGTTTCTCTCTTATTAATTACCTTAAAAATAGTTTCTTTCATTGCATTATTTGTACTTTATACAAACATACTGACAGGAATTTGCTCATTTAAGCCATACCTGTTCATGCTTGTAACCCTTTCCAAACAGCCTACTTTTTTATTTTATTGTTACTACGATATAATGAAACATTCCTGCTCTAAATGGTTGGTCACCCGGTTGGCTACGCAACATGAATAGTTCTCTCCTTTTTTTTTTTTTCTTTTTTTTTTTCTCTCTCTAATAGCGTGTTTTGTTGTTTTTATTCGTGTCCCTTATGCTGTGGCACCTCATTCTTTAGTATACATTGATATGTTCTTGGCCACCCGAAGACCGGCTGTTTCGTTGCAAAGTCTTATTATTCGTTTATCTTTTGTTCAACCAGTTTGGAATCTTTTATAATTGTACTATTTCCACTTTAAATAAACTATTGAATCGACTCTGCTCGATCAAAGCTATACTAGCTTATGTCTTTAACCCCTTTTGAATAACCTACTTTTGTATTTGTTGTTACTATAAGATACAATGAAACTTTCTTGCTCAAAATGGCTGGCCATCCGGTTGGCTACGCAACATGAATAATTCTTTATATGTGTTGACAATTTGTGTATTTTATTCGTGTCTGTTTTGTTGTGGCACCCCATTGAGTAGCCTACTTTGAAATTAATGAAATGTTGCTGGCCACCCGATGACCGACTGTTTCGTTGCAAAGTCTTATTTGTTCATCTCTTGTTTAACTACGGTAGTTTGAAATCTTTATCTTTGATTGTACTATTTGCACTTCAAACAAACTATTGAAAGGACTTTGTCGATCCATTCCAAGACATTCCAACTCATGTCCTTAACACCTTTTAATCAATTTACCTGCTATGTATTACTATAATGAAACATTCTAGCTCGAGACGACTGTTCATTTGGTTGGCCACCCAATATGTATAGTGCTATTATTCGTTGATACCTTGTTTTTGTTTTATTTGTCTCTCTAAAGTCCAGGCACTCTTATTAAGTGTGGACTTTGAAATGTATAAAATGCTGATGGCCAACTAAAGACCAGCTGTCTCGTTGTAAAGTATAATTATTTGTGTATCTCGCCACCACCTTCGCCCGCTCTCATTCTGTATAATTGTAAACACCAACCTTATTTCTTTGGTATTGTTAGTGAATTCAATTAGTATAATGCATTTTATTTACATGGTCAAATCCTATCTATGTATGCTCCCGAAACATCTCTTGTTTCCTTTCAGACATAACATTCTTCACCTCTCTGTTTTCCTCTTTCCCTTTCTCAACTCTATGCAGGCGATCTCCCCTTCTCTTTAGTATTTTTGTTTGTTCCCCCTTCTTTCTCTTCTTCCTTTTGTTGAAATGATGTAGTGCTATTATGCATACCCAGCACCGGCGTGAGTCTGTTCGAGAGGCGCAGTGCATTGGAGCGGCGAGCATTGTTTGCGAACAATTGCTCGCCCCCCAATGCATTGTGCTTTCCGAACGGATTTACGCCGGTGATTACCCAGTATATTGATATTATGTTTAAACGAAACTTGAATCGCTCAATCTCATTCGTCATTATGTATTATGTAACGTTCTTACGTAGTTTGCGGGTGGTGGTCGGGCTCGGCGCATGTGCGCATGACTTTGTAAAGATGGATGTCATGTTCTCGTTTCATGCTCCGAATATTTGTATTATGTATACACCAGTAGCTAAGCTGAATTATTTACACTCATGCACTCGCACTTGCACGTGCACACGCACACATGTATACCAATTTCGTTCTCCGGTCATTTTGATTTTCCCTTGATTAATGGAGACGATGGCTGTAAACTTCCCTCGCCCCAAATTATTTGATAATATATTTGATAATTCTTTAAATGAAAGTCAATATTATACACCGTTAGAATTTAATGATAGATTTACGAATACTCCCGATAATATTTCTTTATTACATATTAATTCAAGAAGTTTGAATAGAAATTTTGAATATTTTGAAAATCTCCTTTATAGTTTAAAATTTAATTTCTCTGTTATAGGTATAAGTGAGACTTGGTTACACAATAACTCCCCACAATTGTTTAATATACCCAATTATACATTAATAAGGGCTGACCGTCATGGAAGGAGGGGTGGCGGGGTAGCGTTTTATATAGCTGATAATTTAAAATTTAAAATTCGTTATGATATTAAATTTGAGCAGGCAGAAGTATTGTTTATTGAAATTGATAATGACAAATTGAAGAATGTTATTATTGGTTTGATTTATAGACCCCCCAATAGTAATTTTGAATTGTTTTTTGAACATTGTGAAACGTCTTTATATAAATTAGCTGAAGAAAATAAACATGTTTATTTTCTTGGCGATTTTAATATAAACTTTCTTTCTTTACCTCGTAGTAATATTAATTCCGATAGACTCACTCAGTTGATGTATTCATACGGTTTTTGTTCATTTATAAATAAGCCCACTAGGATAAACGTACACTCATCAACACTTATTGATAATATTTTTTCTAACGTATCTATAGATAAAGTAACTGGAGGAATACTATGTTCTGAGGTTTCCGACCATTTGCCAGTATTTGTTGTATGCAAGCATGAAATATCTGTTCGTAAAGCACCCACTAATGTTATGTATCGTAAAGAAACCTCTCATAATATTGAACTTCTTAAACATAATTTAGCCGTAGAGGATTGGGTAGATGTTTATAATGTAAACGATGTAAATATTGCGTACACAAATTTTAATAATAAATTACAAAGTTATTATGATAGGAATATTCCTTTAGTTAAAAATAAACGTAAAAATAATAAGCCAAATAACGCTTGGATAACAAAAGGTATACTCAAGTCAATACGTACAAGGAATCGCTTGTATAAACTACACTTAAAAAAACCCACAGATATAAATCTAAAAACTTACAAAAAATATCGTAATAAATTAACGAAATTAATTCGATTATCACGTAAGTTACACTTTTTAAATAAATTGAAGCAAGTAAGTTCCAATACTTATGCTACTTGGAAGGTCATTAAAGAAGTAATGGGGACAAAAAAGGATTCTTTACCCAAAGATGATCTTTCACTAAACGATAATATAATTGAAGATTCGAATAATTATGCTCACTGTTTTAATTCATTTTTTACTAGTATTGGCCCCCAACTTGCAAATAAAATTGATAGGCCTATAAATATACATTATACAGACTTTCTTTCTAATCGGATCGAAAAGTCGCTTTTTTTAAGTCCCACTAACTCTAATGAAATTATTAATATTACTAAATTATTAAGTATGTCTAAATCTCAAGGTTGTGATAGAATTAGTACATCACTTTTAAAACAAATTATACACGTTATTGCTGATCCACTTACTTATATTTTTAATCAATCTTTACAACAGGGTGTTTTTCCGGATTTATTTAAAATAGCCAAGGTAAATCCCATTTTTAAAAAAGGTGATTCGCATGAAATTAGTAATTATCGTCCTATTTCTTTGCTTCCTAGTATATCAAAAGTTTTAGAGAAAATTGTTTATAATAGGTTATTTGATTTTTTAAATACTCACAACATATTGAATTCAAATCAATATGGCTTCAGAAAAAATCATTCCACTGACCAAGCTTTAATACAAATTTATGATAAAATTACTAACGCTATGGCGAACAAAGAACATGTAATAGGCATATTTTTAGACCTTAGTAAAGCGTTCGATACACTTGATCATAATATTTTACTTTATAAATTGTCGTTTTATGGTATTCGTGGCCAAGCCCTTTCATGGTTTAAAGATTATTTAATAAAAAGAAAACAATACGTTACATTCAATGGCCTTGATTCGGATTTACTCTCTGTTAATTGTGGCGTACCACAAGGCTCAATTTTAGGACCACTTTTATTTCTTTTATATGTTAATGATTTATCTAATACATCTTCCCTATTGTCGTTTGTTCTTTTTGCCGATGACACAAATATTTTTTGCTCTCATAAAAAATTAGAATCTTTGGTAAATGTTTTAAATAATGAATTGTTTAAAGTCTCTAATTGGTTTAAATGTAATAAACTCTCTTTAAATATTAACAAAACTAAATGTATGCACTTTAAACATTATAATTCTCATTTAAAGGATACTGCCCCGATTATTATTGATATTGATAATATACAAATTGAACAAATAAAGACATTTAAGTTTTTAGGAGTTTTTATTGATGACAATTTAACATGGAATGATCAATTGCATCACGTAATTATGTCCATTTCTAGAAGTGTAGGAATCATCAATAAGTTAAAATTTATTTTGCCACATAAAGCCTTGTTTTTATTGTATAATTCATTAATACTTCCATATTTAGCATATTGTAATATTGTTTGGGCCAATTGTGGTGCAACCAAACTTGACCCTATTCTTTTATTACAAAAAAGAGCTTTGCGTATTTGTACAGGATCAACGTTCCTTGCCCATACAGACCCCTTATTTTTAAAGTTAGAAACGTTAAAAATTACTGACGTGCATATTCTCCAAGTTGCAGTATTTATGTTTAAGTACATAAATAAACAACTTCCAATCTCATTCAATAATTATTTTTGTAATAATAATATAATTCATTCTTATCCAACTCGTATTTCCGGGAATTTTCACTTGATTAATCCCAAGTTATTAATTACACATAAATCGATTAGACATCACGGCCCCGATTTATGGAATAATTTACCGAATATAATTAAATCATGCCTGACCCTCTATTCATTTAAAGCAACATTAAATCGTCACCTTGTATCACTATACAGAGTCGTAACTCACTAAACATTGTCTCTTATATATAAATGTAAACATATTTATTTTATTTTTTAGTTAAACCCCAAACTTATTATAACCGGAATTCTATTTGATTGAACTTCCACTTGCACATGCACTTGCACTGCACCCATCTGATCAAAGTCATGCATATATACTACACAAAAGCATTAGTTTGTGTCGTTGATTGTCCCTATGAGGCCGCCATCGATTTCAAGCTTACAGCTCATGATGGCGGTCTCCTGCGTTTATGTGCTTTATTTATTACTTCAAATTGATAATTATTTGTTGTACTTTTCTGTATGTATAATTATCACTTGTAATTATATTGTTAATATTTGAAATACATTTTGTACAATTATGATTATGTATTGTTTTGAAAAAATGCAGAAATAAAACAAACAAACAAACAAACAAACAAACTCTGTCTTCTGCCGAGTGTGTTGCACCCTTCATTCCTTCCCCGGACACTTTCTTGATATCGTCAGTCCAAGATGTCGGTGTTCGACCTCTGCCACGTCTTCCTTCAATTGCACCTTGCAGTATTATTTTCACAATTCCTTCAGTGCCCAAAGTACTTTAGTTTTCGTTCCATAATTCCCCTTATGATAGTTAAGTCTGTACCAAACTTGTTCAGAACCCATACATTTGTCTTTCTATCTTGCCAAGACACCTGTAAAAGCCTTCTGTAGCACCATATCTCAAAATCGTCCACTCTTTTTTCTGTCGTCTTTGTGATGGCCCAAGACTCGCATCCATAGGTAGCAATGGAGAATGCAGTTGCACGAAGAAATCGAACCTTCTGATCGAGTGACAGGCCTCGGCTTTTCCAGATATGAGACATGCTCTGCACGGTTGATATTGCTATTGCCAGTCCTCTCCTTATCTCTGTGATACTCTCTCCTTTGTTATAGATTATGGAACCCAAATATTCAAACTGACTGACTACTGTAATCTTATTTCCATCTATGGTGAAATCATTGTTCTTGCTGTCTTTGTCTACTACCATTATTTGGATATTTTTAGTGTTCAATAGACGATCTTTCTCTTCACTCTCCGTTTTAATACGGCTCAATAGGTCAATGAGCTCCTCTGTTATGCTGCAAACTTGAGTAGTGTCATCCGCATACCTCAGCTTTGTGATCTTTGTACCTCCAAATTTCACTCCTCCATTGAAACCTTCCAATGCCTCTCTCATAATGTCCTCAGAATATATATTTAAAAAGTTTGGAGAGCCTTAACGTACACCTCTGCCTATTTCAAACCACTCAGTATCCCCACTACCACTGGTTCTCACTGTAGTTTCTTGGTCCTGATAAAGATTCTTGATCAGTCCTACTACGTGACTTGGGAATCCCATCCTTGTCATTGTATCCCAAATACTCAAACTAATTGACAACTTCAATTTTGTTTCCATCTACGGTGAAGTCATCGTTATTGCTATCTCTTTCGACAACATTGTGTTCGTCTTCTTAGTGTTTGATAGAAGGCCTTTCTCTTCACTTGTCTGTTTGATACGATTCAATACGTCAATAAGCTCTTCTCTGTCGATGCGCACAAGAGTAGTGTCATCAGCATACCTCAGGTTTGTGATCTTTGTACCTCAAAACGTAACTCTTCCATTGAATCCTTCCAGTGCACTTCTCGCAATGTCCTCTGAAATTAGAAAGTTTAGAAACAATATACAGCCCTGACGTACACCCCTGTCAATGTCAAATCATTCAGTTTTGCCACTACTGGCACTCGCTGTTGATTCTTGGTCATGATACAGATTTCTGATCAATCCAACAATGTGACTTGGGAACCGCATCTTTGCCATTATATCACACATTTAAGAGAGGCCTACACAGTCAAATGCTCAAACACATGTAGAGAGGATGCTTGTTATCTGCATTTCTATATTCTGTTTCGTATGTTGACAATCTGATCTCTTGTCCCTCTGCCTTCACGGAACCCTGCTTGCTCATCTGAGATCTCTGCGTTCAGTTTGATTTGTATTATACTGACAATCTTCCTCAGAATTACTTTGATTGCTGCATTACAAATCAAGCTGATTGTTCGATGATTCGCATATTCTTTCAGATCCCCCGTCTTTGGCAATGCTATAAAAAACAACAGCTCTTCAACAGTATTTAGGCCACTCCTTTTTCTTCCAGATATTGCAGCAGAGATACCACATCACAAATATCAATCCATTCTTCACCGATAGCCTTCCACATATCTGCAGCAAAGTTATCAAAACCAGGAGACTTGCCATCATCATGATCATTCAGTTGCTTCATTGCAAGCTTCACTTCTGATTTTAGTCCATTTCATCCCTTTGAATGTCAATTTCATTTTCCTGTGCAGCGAACAGCTTGGTACTATACTGCACACATCTTTTCTTGATGTCCTCACTATCTGTCAGTGAGTTGTCGTTTTCATCATTAATAATGACATCCAGTCTTGGGGTCCTCTTCTTTGTGATGTCTTTCACAATAGCAAATGCTGTGTTAGAGTTTTCTTGTGCCGTTCTATTTCTTCACACTTTCCATTTATGTAGTTCCTTTTGTCCCCCTTCACATTACTTGTAACCTCTTTACTGGGTCTCTCGTCTATTCCCCTCTATTGTGTTTTGCTTTTGTCCTCTTCCTGGCATCAGTAAAATCAAAAGTCTGATTTGAGATCCATTTTTTGTTTCTGCTTCGTTTTCCTTTGGATGTGATTCTTTGCTGCATTATCAACTGTTTCTTTCACGTCTCCCGACAGCTCATTTGGTGTTTGCTCCGCTTAGCTCATCGTTTTATATTTTTATATATTTTGTTGTTAATAAACATTAATTTGTATACATTGTACATCGTTTACAAAGAAGTAAGTTAGGTGTATAGGTATCTTCATGATTTGATTTGATATCATTTCTATATAGAATTGATTTAAAAAACAAAACAAAGAAACACAAATTTTTTTTTTTTTTCAAATATATGTCCCATATTAAGTATACATAAACAAAACCTATGGAGCTATGGAGGTTTCTACTGCGTGTTCTGACCAAGTCTAGACCTTCTCAGACAGACTTTTAGTATGAACGTGTTTATTGCTCCAACTTGTTTTGTATTGTTATGTGAATGAGGATCTAACATTTGTGTTTCTCCCCCCCCCCCAAAAAAAAAAGGAATATTAATAATAACTAAAACAGACATAATTATATTTGTACTTGCGTGTACTTGCCATTTAAATATTGTTGAATATTGTAAATAATCTAAGATATCATTTATGATGACAATCAGTATGTGTATATTTTGAGATATTAAAGTTGACTCTTTTCTTCTCATGCTTTTTTTATCAGACATGCCACACATGCATTCTACCCCACTGGAAATCCTCGCACAAGGACCCGAGGGGAGGAAAGCCTACTTTGAAGCTAGACGTAAGGGTACGAAGACCGTGCGTCGGACTCGACTTATGCTAGTCGGTCAGGAACGAGTGGGGAAAACCAGTCTCAAGAAGTCCCTCATGGGTTTTGAGTAAGCTTCATTACAGTTCTACAAAACTGTTCATACAATATTTCACTATGCCTGTGGGATCCAGTACACTCTTTTCCTCCATGTAATTCGTTTGACTTGCTCTAATACATGACAGACAGATTATTGCCATCACTCCTCAAATAATTAAAGTATACCTTTAAATGCCATATTTTCCAATATTACATTCATGCCAAGTGTTTTGATGTTAAAGGGATAGTTGAGTTTTTGTGAGATAATACAAAACTGAGTGCCAAATTTGAAAGAGCATACAATTTTAAAAGCAGAATAAACTTTATTTGATCAAAATCGGTTCAGAAGTGGCTGAAATATCCATAAACATAACCATTTGTAATAAATGTGGGGCCCCACAAGTATTCGATAATTTTGAACCAGCCGTTAAAATTCGTTTTAAAATGCTTCCTCTTTTCAAAAGTTTTCAAAAGAGGTTTTTCGATAGTTGTTGATTATATCTCTATCTAATCACTATTTCAACAAAACATCACACGCACAATATTTCATTTCAAATGGTTTAAACAAATACTTTTTTTGAAAGCGCCCTGTTAAGTTTAAACAGCTCCTATTGAATGATAACAGGCTTGTTACTTAGTCGTTTGTAATTTTAGTATTCCTTTTGAACATGGTGGAGTTATAACTATTAGTTTATAATGTAATGGTGCAGGTTTTGGTTACTAAAGTCAGTTTAACTAAAACTGTACTCTCTCTACCAGAACTCAACTATCCCTTTAAGCGTGCTCATCCTTCATACGACATTGACATTCACTGCCAATCTTACTTCTAGACTAACATTGTTCATGGAGAATCCGATTTCGATTATATATTTTCTTCCAAAATATACATTTTATGGAAAACCCATATTCGAAATTCCCAATGGGAATGCCCCAAACGTTTATATTAATCTAATTATATTAATGCAATTCAACCAACCCCTCAATGGCGTCAGTTGACCACGCCCTTGCATTCACCCGCTTTTAAACTGGTAAAAACATGTAATTTCTTGTTATTATCCTTATTGTTAGTAATTATCGTAGTTATTGTAGTAGTCCAGCTGTAGATATCTCTAGAGCCTACAAATTGTTCCAATGTTTTTTTTCTTCATGTTCTAAATGGTTTCTGGAACGAAAACAAATCAGCATTGTTGCCACCTTGGCAACATTGAGCAATTTCGTTTAAGCATTATTGAGCTAATTGGTATATTTTTGAAATACGGTCAGAGGTCATTTGCTATGTAGGATTAGTGCAAACATAAGGGAAACTATTATTTTGGGCTAAGGAATTCACTTCCGGCACTCATTTGCATTTGCCATCCGGGCAACACCCGGATATCCAAGATGGCTGCCCTTTTATTTATTAATATCATTTTTGTTTTGTTGCTAGAGCCAATGAGCAACATATGCGGGGTATACTTTTTTTTATTCATGTTCTACAAATATATTAAAAATGTTAAGCTTTGTTGCTACCTTGTCAACAATCAGCAATTCAAATAATTAGCATAATAAGGTTTTTGACCTAATTTTCATATTCCCAGAAATCAAGGAAAATCTTATATTTTGTGAACCCTATAGGTAAAAATGACCAGTAATACCACTTTTAAAAACTTGTTTGGGGCAACAAATCCATGTATCATATATACTTTATTCAACATATCACCTTGGCAAGCCAAATAAATCCAAGATGGCCTCCTTTGGCTGTTGTAAGGAGAGACTGTTGTTAGTCCGTTTGATTGATTTTATTTAATAAATTTGTTATTTTTTACTGCTTAAACCAAACTGAATTGTAAGTCCAGTCTTCTAGTTGCTTATGCCAATGATTGAAAGTTAAAACAGATTATCCCGATCTTATATAACCAAAACGAGGAACAAATGTATCCCAGCACGACTAATTTTGGGAGCGGCTATCTTGGATTTATCTGGGTTGCAGTTGTGATATGTTTTTAGTATCAGAAATGGATTTGTTTCCCCCAAAAACCTTGGAAAAGAGGTATAACTCATAATTTTACTTCTCGGGTTCACAATATTAACAAATTTCCTTGATTTATGGAAATATGCAAAATAGGTGAAAACCTAATTATGCTAATCATATGTATTGCTAATTGTTGCCAAGGTGGCGCCAAAGCTGAAGTATCTTTAATACATAGGTATAAGGCAAGCCGTCCAAATTCTGTTAATACGATCGGCGAAGAGCGGCGATGTAGCACAAAAGAATGTTTTCATTCGTCTGGACGATTCCCAAATATTGTATAAGAAGCTCATTAAAATTCAGACCTTGCTCATTATAAGTCTGATCTTTTGTCTGTGATTGTATTGTAAGTTTCCGGTCGCTCCGACGCGTCGGAACGATCGTTAAATACTTATCTTTTGTTTAAAACGCACTTTTCTTATCCCTTCGAAAGCCGAGTTATTTCATTGTTATAGTTCTAATTCGTCCCGACGATACAAGACGCACTAATCCATTCCCCGTGAAGCCAATACTGTTGATTGTGATGAGGTTGATTCGTCGCGACGATGTCCACCCTCTTTTGTTAGAAAATGCACTTAATCCGTCCCCTGTGAAGCCAATCTAGTTTATTGAGATAACGTTAATTCGTCCGGACGATGCTTGCACTCTTTTGTTAGAGGACGCACTAATCTATTCCTGCTGAAGCCAAAAAGTTCATTGTGATAATGTTGACTCATCGGGACGATGCCCACCAACTTTAAACGTCTTTCTCTTTAAAGCCCATCTATAGTTTTCATTGCGATGCTCTATTTGTTAGAACGATTCATCCTCTATAAAAGCAATTTGCGTTTATCGCTTTTACGCGAAAGCATGATATCTTGATTGTTATTTTAGTGATTTTAACATTTAAATACTCCGAATGGGTTGTTAAACTGCACATACGGCCGTTATTCCGATTCTCCGGGAAAAATCTGAAGAATCATTCGGGCGAAAATGGAAACGGGTTCGTTGAAAAGAAAAAAATAATTGAATGTACATGTAGTTCGTTCATCCGAAATTGAAATAGGATTTGTTAATCAAAACATCAAATAACCTAAAGGATATTTTGGAGTAACATACGTTATTTCTTGATCGGATTTACTAACCTTCCGGAATTACGAGACTTCAGATTAATGGGAAAATACTGGGATAAACGAACCCTAGTTAATTGTCAGATTAACCAGCACCCGATGTATACAGTCATGTGGGTATGTGTGTCTGTTTTCGGTTTCTTGCGTGTATGTGTGTTTGTTTATGTTTGACTGTATGTGTATGTGTGTGTGTGTGTGTGTGTGTGCGTGCGTGTGTGTGTGTGTGTGTGTGTGTGTGTGGGGGGGTGTTTGTTTGTCATTTTTGTGCGGGAGGAAACATTACTATAGTATGAGGCAGATATTGCACATAATTATGACGTTCATGACGAAAAAGGGAACGTGTGGTATATTATTATTATTTTCATTAGTAGTATTATTATTATCATTATTATCGTTATTATTATTGTGAACGCGTGTGGATTGAAGAATAATGAAGGTAGTGAACAGGACAGGTCGATTACAGCCAATTTGCCACAAGTATGATCAAGGTACATTCAAACCTGTACTGGTGGCCACCTGCCGTCAGCGGCCACTTGAAATTCTCCCCGAGACAAATGCAGTGCTGTATGTACTGTCTAGCCTATATCGGCCACCTGCCTAACGCGGCCAACGGATTAAGTTTCCCGATCTCATTTTTCTTCCGCTTAAAGCGGGCATCAATGATCGGTTTGGCCGTAACTGCGGGCGTGGACGGTTGTCATTTTCCGATACAGACATAGCCGCGGCCATTACAGCGTACGCAGCATGTTACTTAGACTATAAGGTCAGTTTCCAGCTTTATAGCTAAATATCGAACTATACCCCTAGTCTAGTCTAAGATCTATCCTTGCTTTGGAAAACTGCCGCCTAGATTACGAACATCAAATTTTGAAGCTGTTTGTATTGTTTACTGTCTATTTTGACTCACACATGGAAAACGTCAAGTGCTTTCAGCTGAGATACACACTTCAATTCAGATTAGCAAGCAAACTTGCGACCTATTCAATTCAACACTGCTGGTAGAACTTCCGTGTTATTGTAAGTGCACGCATTGTTAGCTCTCTGGCCGGCCGTAATCCTCAATCGATCACCGCCGGCCTGCTGGCTGCTCCGTATCACGCTAAGCAGCGGCGGCACGGACTTTGATTGTGCGAAGTGTGCACCGTACGTGACTCGCTCAGCGCTCTGCTGTATGTTAGTACCACTGACCTCTACTAATGGACGGGCGGCTGCACGTTGATTGGCCATTCAAAAATGAGGCCGCCGCGCGCGCACGGCGGCCATATTGGGACCAACATCATGGACCGTCGATAACCCGCTGTTTATAGTGCGTAACATTCGTAAACCTTTTCCAGATTAATTTTACCAATTGTTCTCGTTAGATAAAAAGTGTTGATTGTATTCTGATATGGGATGGCACATTACATGGCATTTGGCTGTACAAATCGAAATGAAAATGACATACAAAAGGCTGAAATCACGTTTCATAGGCGAGTTATTTGCAGTCATTGGGCCGCCTATATACAGTCCCATGTGTTTTGTTTTATGTAGTTCAAGTTCTTGATATATTATATACCTCTACAATTATGTGTCATGATTAGTAATAATTTATTTTAAAAGTATACAGTTCATAGTTCTGCTCATGAGTGCAGGTATAATTTTATTCATATCTACTGGAATTTTGCACGAGAAATTAAAGGTGCACCTGTAAAGTGTCTAGCTCCACGAAAATTACTTGGAGCTTCCTCGTTCCTCTTATATCGTGTCGTTTAGCAATATCTGACACTTTACAGGTGCACCTTTAAGATTAAAAGAACACCCCAACCATCATATTATTTCAATAGAATCAGAGGAAATATTCTTTTAGAGCTGGCAGTAAGGTTTGGGGTTGGTTTTAGGCTACCCTCTTAGACAGAAAAGACAGCCAATGGTCACTGAAATTCGGCAATTTTCCCCCAAAATAGATGGCAAAAACGTTAACAAAAAATACGCATATGCGCATGCGCGAAGACAAGCGGCCAGCGATCGATAGAAGATTACGACCACGGCCACGGAGCTAATTACGCCCAGGGTCTTACCCAGGGTCGTAGCTTTCACCGACGCAGGAACGATCTATTGGTACGTCCGCCGCGCTAAAACAACTCTGGTTTACAAGCCGTTTCGCAATCGGTCAACGCGGCATACGGACGTAGACTCAGATCGTTGAACCACACTCTACACGTGCGAGCGCGGATGATGAACGTTTGACCTCGCTACGAGCAGCGAGCGCCGCTGATTGGCTATTTGCCTGATCGGGCGGTCTTTTAGAATTGACCGAAGCCCGGGGGGGGGGGGGGTAATCACGTATATTGGGTATACGGGGATGTTCCGCTGTGAAGGGTGACTTTTTCAAGAAAGATCCTTTGACATGGGTCCCCTTTTCATTAAAAAAATCCTTAGACATGGGTCCCTTTTTTTAATTTCCTCTCTTTTAGCCGGGATTTTGGGATTTGCCGATGCGAAATTGCAAAAAATTTCAAGCTCGCTACGCTCGCTAAAAGAACCCACAAAATTTGCGGGAAATACACAGCGAACATGCGACGGCGGCGAACAAAAATCCTTAGACATGGGTACATATTTGCAGTAAAAGGACCCTTAGATGTGGGTATGGGTTAGGAGGTCTCAGCCACACACACCCGTGCGATTATAATCTGAGTACCCCCCCCCCCCCCCCCCCCCCCCCCGGGACCGAAGACGGTCGGTGATAACAGTCCAAGAACGTAGGGACCGCTGTTACTACAGGAAATTGGCGATTTTGCACACGACACGCCAATTTCTACGGCTGCGTTGAGGTTGCGAGGCCCCCAGCTCCAGCAGTAGATGCACGTTGTACAACGTATGGATGATACCCCAACTACACAACAGTGTTTGCTGGCACCAATCAGCGTCGCGTATTTCCGGCATTGCGCGTGCATTGATCCGGTGTAAAACTCTTCAAGCAATCGTACCTCTAAACGTTGCGTCAATTTGAACTAGAGCTCAAACTAGCGTTCGTAATTTCTCTTTTATTTCGAAATTCAGTATTGTTGAAGAAAAATGGATAATAGAACAACAAACTACTAGTCTTACTATTTCGCATCGATATGTTTGTATTTAATTTGACTGAATATTCACATTTATATAAAACATTAAAAGAGGGGTTAAAATAGGAAAAAAGGCTTTCACAGTTGAAATAAAAGCCTAACTTCAAGACACGATATCAAAAAACCTAAAGTTTTCCCGTTTGAAACAATGTCACAAATGTAATATTTGGGATCTTTTCTTGATTTCATTGATTGGGTGTTACAAGTCTTAAAGGGACAGGTCCACTTTTACAAAACGTCTGAACAGCTTTCAGTTGATGGATGGGGATCAATGTAACACGCAAAAACAATCAGAGCGAACAGCCCTCTAATTTGGATTCTACGAATGAAAAACGAATGCGTCCTTCCATTTAAACTATATATCGGTCAATAAAGGAATTCAACTGATTTAGCATAATATTACAACAATATAGTACTAATTATCGTAAAGGTATTGTGAAGCCGACATTTGTTAACGTATGTCACGGAAAAAGATCTCAAAAAGAAAGAATATATAATTACATGTAGTCAGTTTAAGCGATGTTTGGGTATTTTGCTTGGTAAACGCTCACACATTAGTACTAATGCGCGGGTCACGTAGCTAGCGCGGGTCACGTAGGGGTCATGCATACCGATCTGGCACTCCGTGAAATCTATGTACGAACTTACTCACCGGCCGAAAATACGTATGTACCTAATTAACCGACGTCCCTCAGTTTATTCAGTTTTAGGTCTATAACTCCACGAAAAAGAGATTTCAAGCCCTAATTTTTTCAGGCATGCTATTAAATGACATTTTCTTTCATATAAGACTATAACCTCGCAACTTTTGAATTTTGGCTTGCAAAAGTGGATCTCTCCCTTTAATATGTTCAATTTTTAGATCATGAACATCAAATCATTCGATTCTGCGCGTAGAACGTACCCGTGCGTATCGGTATCGCTATCTAGGAAAATTTCACCTGCTTTACCCCACATTCCCTTGAACTCTTCGAAAAACCCAAAATAACAGTTTTAACAATAAAATAAATTATATAAATCATCTTACCTGGGTTAAATGTTAAGTCTTTTATCTATTCCACACGTTTAAAATCTAATTTCATAATCTGATAAGAAATTATTGACCGAGTTTGTTGCTATACATTTCTGACGGCGTGAGTGAGTTCTGCACACTCATTGACTTTTATGCTGCAAAATGCGTAACAAGCAACGGCGAAGAATAGCCACGCCGCTAGACAAGGTATAAACTCCCAATAGAGTCGCGCTCCAAATGTTGATTCAGCTGCTTTTAACGTGAATTGTTAATTTTATATTTAGAAAATTAAACCAAATCAGGAAAAGTTGTTTGTAAACTATGTATAAATACATAACTAATTTTCCCTAAACCAAGCGTGCATGTCGGTATTTCCTTCCACGGTCGATATAAATAGCAATCAAAATGCGGCTGTCCGAATTTTCCAAAATTTTTATCCTAACTTCAGAAAGTTGTAGCTCAAAAACTGACATTTAAGACTTGCAACTGTCAATGACTTGATGAAAATATAAATAAAAAACATGACATCCATGAAATCAAATTTTATGTAAAAACTTCACACATTTTTATATTTCAATTTAAAAATATCTTTCGCTGCCATCCAGCCGCGTACAGCTACAGATGTTTTCAGACCTCTCTCGTTGTGCAGATCTCTCTCGTTGGTGGCGCCTCTCTCGTTGTGCAGATCTCTCTCGTTGGTGGCGCTATATTATCAACGCGCTCTGTATTGTATTTCTGTGGTGGGTGCGGTGGTAGGAGTTCAGCATGCGATCGAGGGTCTCGATCCTAGACTCTCCGCGGCTATGCATCGGAAAAATTACAACCTTGGCCTTGCACGGTCAATCCGAACATTGATGGCCATGTAGCCTAGATAGGCGGTAAACAAAATAAGATCTATAAAGGTGACCTGTTTATAGCGGCCAATTTTCTTGTTTTCCTTTGGTGGTTGTTATACACAGGTTTGACTGTAAACGATATTTTGGAGCCTGTCTATTAAGGTAACCTGTTTATAGCGGCCAATTGTCTTGTTTCCCTTTGGTGGTCATTATACACAGGTTTGACTGTTATCTATATTTTGGCACCTGTCTTTAAAGGTCACCTGATTATAGTGACCAATTTTCTTGTTTCCCATATACGATTTTATAGAACCTGTCCATAAAGGTTACCTGAATATATATAGCGGTCACTTTTTAGTCAGTTTCCCTTCGGTGGTCATTATACACAGGTTTGACTGCAAGCGATATTATGGAATCTGTCTATAATGGTCACCTGTTTATAGCGGCCAATTTGTTGTTTCCCTTTAGTGGTCATTATACACAGGTTTGACTGTTAACGATATTTTTGAACCTGTCAATGATGGTCACCTGTATATTATAACGGCCAATTTTTGTGTTTCCCTTTGGTGGTCATTATACACAGGTTTGACTGTTATCTATATTTTGGCACCTGTCTATAAAGGTCACCTGATTATAGTGACCAATTTTCTTGTTTCCCATATACGATTTTATAGAACCTGTCCATAAAGGTTACCTGAATATATATAGCGGTCACTTTTTAGTCAGTTTCCCTTCGGTGGTCATTATACACAGGTTTGACTGCAAGCGATATTATGGAATCTGTCTATAATGGTCACCTGTTTATAGCGGCCAATTTGTTGTGTCCCTTTCGTTGTCATTATACGCAGGTTTGACTGTAAACGATATTTTGACGCCTGTCTATAAAGGTCACCTGATTATAGCGGCCACTGTTCTTGTTTATATTTGGTGGTCGCTATACACAGGTTTGACTGTATACGATTTTAAAGGGGTAGTTTAGTTTTGGTAAGGCTGAACTTAAGTAGCCAAAACCTTCACAGTAACAATATAAACTAATAGTTATAACTCCACCATGCTCAAAAGGTATACAAAATTACAAACGACTAAGTAAAAAGCCTGTTATCATTCAAAAAGAGCCATTCAAACACAAGAGGGCGCTTTTTAGAAAGGCATTGGTTTCAACCATTTTTCATACAAAATTATGCATGTGATGTTTTATTGATATAATGGTTAAATAGCGAGATCATCAACAACTATTTAAAAAACGCTTTTGAACATTTTTGAAAAAGTGAAAGCTTTTTTAAATTTTTTTTCTAAAAATCATCTAATTATTTGGGCCCCAAATAATTTTAAGATCAGATATATTTATTGATATTTCAGCCGTTTCTGGGTCGATTTTGACCAAATAAAGTTTATTCTGCCATTAAAATTGCATGTTCTCTCAAATTCGACACTCAGTTTTTCATTACCTAACAAAAAAATTGTGATGTGCAGCGCCCTCTCTACCAAAACTAAACTACCCCTTTAATAGTTTTAATAGTTATAACTCCACCATGCTCGAAAGGTATACAAAATTACAAACGACTAAGTAAAAAGCCTGTTATCATTCAAAAAGAGCCATTAAAACACAAGAGGGCGCTTTCTAAAAAGGCATTGGTTTCAACCATTTTTCATACGAAATTACGCATGTGATGTTTTATTGAAATAATGATTAAATAGAGAGATCATCAACAACTAATTAAAAAGCGCTTTTTAAATTTGTTGAAAAAGTGCAAGCATTTTTTTTATTTTTTGAAAAAATCATCTAATTATTTGGGCCCCAAATAATTATAAGATATATATTATTAGATATATATATATATATTATTAGATATTATTAGATATATTTATTGATATTTCAGCCGTTTCTGGGTCGATTTTGACCAAATAAAGTTTATTCTGCCATTAAAATTGCATGTTCTCTCAAATTCGACACTCAGTTTTGCATTACCTCACAAAAAAATTGTGATGTGCAGCGCCCTCTCTACCAAAACTAAACTACCCCTTTAAGAACTACATATCAGTGAATTCTTTGCATTTTCATCGCCGAATTACATGTACGCTCATGAAAGGTAATATTTTTCACAATATTGCTTTATATGGCATCATAAATGATTTATTCAGAGAGTGCTATTAAAAATACACACTTCTTAAAGGAAAGATATCCTGTCTGTTTGCTGTAGAGTAAGGCTAGAGGGACTTCGTCAAACTTTGTAATTTTCTTTTTCTTGCATTTCTTTCCGATCATAAAAAATACATATAGACATATATTTTCTGCCAAAAAAGTAAGGGGGCCGGCTCCCCCCCCCCCCCCCCCCGGCCCCCCGGTTGCGCCGCCCCTGTAGCTGAGCAAGAAGACTTTTTTGTTTTTAACCGCGTCTTAGAACTGCTGTTGAAAACACAATTATTTTTTTGTTATAAACTACCCACAAACAATTCACGCTTACCCACGCGCCCCCGCCTATATCCGAGCTATTGATACAACCCCTCTACCCTCTTTTATCTTGATAATAAATGCCGCCCTTTTATCCCTCATCTAAAGCAAAGTTTTGAATAGTTCAACACTTGTGCCGAAAAATCGCTCAAAATAACAGGACACGGGGAGTCTTTTGTGTCTTCCTTTCTGTAGATCAAACAATACACGCCCTCCCACACGCGCCACACCAATTATGTCTATTGAAATACGCAGGCCCGTCGTTGGTACGGATTCGACCGTACCACTTTTCAGCCTAACAAAAAAGAAGAGAAAACAAGAGAGAGAAGAAAAGAGAATAGAAAAGGAGGGAGAAGGTCATGTCATGTAGGCTGATCGTAGGCTTATCACCAGCTAATTGAAGAACACGAACATCGAAGTGAAATAATACCTTTTTTCCATTATTATGAAACGCATTATCATTATCATATAAACCGAAGTTTGTAACCAATCGTAAAAAGTAAATGACTTGTAAATTTATATGAAATGTGCAGTAAAGAATAAATGCCGAGAAGGCGAAATAACCTTTTGCCCCCCCCCCCCCCCCCCCCATCTTGAAAATGATCCTTCTACATGAGGCGCATCATTTACAGATCCATCGAACCAGACAATGTACGCCCTTAACATAACAGTTCTACCAGCAGAGTCGTCGATCCTGGGGGGGAGGGGGGGGGGGGGGGGGGGGTGGCAACGAACAGATCGTTTCCCCCCGCCCCCCCCCCCCCCCCCCCCCCCCAATAATTCCGAAAATGAGGAAGACAAAATCGATTGATATAATGCCAAAGAGGGGTAAAGACACATTTATCAATAATTAATCTTCAAAATAGCTGGGGGTTTTCTAATTTGAAAAGGACTGCAAATCTCTTTTTTGCCGTGAGCTTCGCGCGCATACAGTTTCTCAGATTGCAATTTTGATTTCGGTTGTGGGATGTGTTGGGCAATAGCGCACCGTCACATAAATGAAATAATATGTCTTTCGATTCTGTCCATATGCGCTGAACACAAATCAAATTGGAATATCATGTCCCCCCACATTTGAAAGTGGAGGAGATTGCCCCCCTCTCTTTTTCATTATGTATGTTTGGTTCCATAGCTTATACCAAATCGCACAATTTCACGCCCAAAAATACAAAAGCTCCCTACTGTGGGAGGTGGACACCCCCTCCCACAACCCTACCCCACTCGATCGCTTCGCTTCCTCGCAATGTCCCCCCCCCTCCACTTTTGAGAAGTTGTTGACGCCCTTGCTTAGGTAGTTTCATTGTAGCTCAAATGCCCTAGACTGCCCTAGTACAGGATCACGTGGATCCATCTCATGCAAGGCTCAATCTTTTCCTCGCTATGCCCTCTAAAAATTCGCTACGAGTAGGTTCAATATTTTATACACATTATAGGAGTTGCAAATGTCTGAAATCTAAAAGCTTCCGGGGGCTCCGCCCCCTGGACCCCATTTGGGGGACAATAGACCCCCAAATATGGATGCCCCTTGACTCACGTCTTCGAGTCATCAAGACACTTTCAATGAGCGCATAATAAAAACTTGATTTGTAATAAGATAGATAGACTTTAGACCCCGTCTTTAGATTTTCGGGCATGCCAATGTGGGGCTTAGTTTTAGCTCTGTCAGTGTTTTTCAAATTTTCAAATTTCGCCCCCCCCCCCCCCCCAATCGCAAAAAATGGATCGACGTTGGCTACCAGGAGATACACATGGGATCAACAGCGTGTGTTTTAGTGTGTCCACGGGCGTATGATCTCGGGGGATAGGGCATATATCCCCCACTTTTTGATGCGGGAGTTGCTTGTATACAAGACAAACAATCCCCACCTTTTTTAGAAGTTAAATCTTGTAAAAATCTTACAAGGACAATACTTATAAAGTGATATCTTAAACACCAAATTCTAAAATTTCTCCACGTGGGAGGGGGCAAACCCCCACCCCAAGTATAGACATGCACGGACGATGTGAGCGTATTTCTGGTGTGTGTGTAGGTTCGATTGTGTTTGTATACTATACAGGGTGTCCTGCAACACCAACGATCGTTAATTTCATCAACACCATTGACCAAATGTCATTGTTTTTGTTTGATTGGGTAGAACATTCTTTTTCCAACAATATGATACCATGAGCATTGATTTTGGGTAAGGCGTTTGGATCCTAGGGCCATTTTTCTGAGGCAATGTCGTTTCCTAAATTTGCTACTTTTTCGTCTCCAGCGATCCTCGGAACACTGAGACATTCTCGCCCCACGGCCTGTCGTAGAATTAACTGTATATAAGAATGGCTCACATTGTCTTCCTTACAAAGGGAGAGCAGTCATGCGGTTCTTCTGTACAGCTAATTCTATGGCAGGCCGTGGGGCGAGAATGTCTCAGTGTTCAGAGGATCGCTGCATGGAGACGAAAAAGTAGCAAATTTAGAAAACGACATTGCCTCAGAAATATAGCCCTAGGATCCAAACGCCTTACCCAAAATCAATGCTCATGGTATCATTTTGTTGGGAAAAGAATGTTCTACCCAATCAAACAAAAGACAATTAAATTTTGGTCGATGGTGTTGATGAAATTAACGAGCGTAGGTGTGGCATCCTTTCTGGGCCACCCTGTATAGCGGTCTTATCATGAGGAAGGTGATTTAAGTCATTATTTCTTTAATTTAGTATTATTTTTTAAATTTAGTATTGCTATACATAGCAATAAACATATTACATTATTACCATGATTTGTGTACACTTTCGTGATAAAGCGCCGACGTGACAAGCATTTCAAATAATAATTCCTCCCAGGTATACCCACCTGGGTTGAGAGCCGCAAATGTCTATGAAGACTGGTTTGCTAGCATTGCTAACTGTTCGGAATCGAACACAGGACCCTCATATTGAAGGACGGAGCCCCGAAACATATTACGATATAAAGAAACTCAGTAAGAGTTGATGTAATATATCACTACATAAGGCTTTGTTTGAGACCGCATTATAATGCGAAATATCATTTCAAACTAAATAAAACAAAACACAAAATTGTCACTAGGTTTTTATTATTTCAGGAATTTTTGGTAACACCGAGCAGAACATTTATTTTATTTTGTAGACAAGGGATAAACAAGGAATGGTGTTTCGCACAACACAACAGGGTTAGAAAAAACGAACACAACATGGCACTCTCCATGTTAGTACGGGACGCTGCAAAAAAAGTAATTTGTGTCGTCTCTTT
>JBAMJV010011217.1:0-16149 GCA_037951105.1 Echinarachnius parma
TCAAACAGGCATGGGTGGGTCCTTAATGGCTGCAGTCAAAGAAAATGATGATGAGAGTGTAAGGCTTAGAGAAGAATAGAGGTAGGGAGGATCAAAGACATAAATCAAGAAATGGAAAAGAGACATGTGAACAAAAGACAGTTGATGAGGTTGTGGGAGTGCACACTAGGGCACTGAGAGGGGAGGAACAATAGATGGGATTATGAGTGTAGGGATGGGAGCGAGAGGATTTAGGACAAAGAAAGTGAAGTGAAGTGTGTTGCAGATCGGATGAATAGGATAGGCGAGCTTCAAGGAGAGTGGAAAGGATGAGGACCCAGTAGGTGATGATGTGTAGGCGAAGCAACATAGACAAATGAATGGTACAGGGAGTGTAAAAGAGATAGTGAACAAAAGGAAGCCTAAATGTGTAGGTAATCAGAGGAGGTGGAGAGGACAAATGAGGGGTGGAACAATATGATCAAAATAGAGGTGGAACTATGCATGATGAGAATGTGGATGTATATTGAATAAGCCATGTCTATGGACACGTGTACCTATGAGAGAAATAGTAAATGCAAAAAGTATAACATATTAATAAACTAACATGATTATGTGTTATGAAATGGTGACAGTGTATATAATTGTAGTCTCAAAGGAAACTAGAATGAATATATGGGAAAATAAAATGGGGAAATAAAAATATGATTAGTATGTGGAAGACAAAGTAAAGTATCGATATGGGGGGTGAAAACAAACAAATGGTGGTGCAGACGATGAAGGGAGATGCCAAAGGTTAATCACTGCCTTCTTGGATGTTGAGACCACGGGGATGAATGGTGCAGAGACGTCTTATCCAATACTTCTCTCTCTGCTGGATACCACATTGGATACCACATTGGATACCACATTTGGATACCACATTGGCGATTTTTTAGTAGACAAGCTAGTTTTCATCAGCAGTATTTTCCATATTTAAAACAGGCAAAGTAAAATGTTCCGAAATTTGCAGATCCGCATGAGCGATTCTTTTGTAATAGGTGTCCCCGCCCCGCTATTTCGCTTTCCCCGTAGCGAGCGGTGTTGAACACAGTAAATTAGTAAACAAATAGAAGCATCGGACAATCCCCAGGGGTCAAACTTTGGAGGCGCAAAGAACAGTCCTTCTTTCACCACCAGGTACAGCCCGGGAGACTCATATTATTGGTTTTGTTACATTCTCCTGTAAATATTCATGTTCAACAATCAGTACGCTTTTCGATGCACAAAAGACCTCTGAGCTGCCGGTTTATCATTGACCATGGTATACAACATGTATCATCAACAATTGAACCAGAATTATATAAGACCCCGTTCATCTGAAAGGGCCGGTTATAAAGTTGTGAAATGTTAGCTAGCACAAAACTGGGGGAAACTAGTTGTATATGCACATTATTTTGTTAAAAGAACCGTTTCCATAGAATAGTTTGATGTAGGCCTATATGTATATGCCCAAATTTATATATGAAATTTCATGTTGAACGAGTTTTGGTAGAGAGGGCGCTACATACAATTATTTTTTGTGAAATAATGAAAAACTGAGTATACCATTTGAAAGAGCATAATATTTTAATGACAGAATAAACTTTATTTGATCAAAATCGGTTCAGAAACGGCTGAAATATCCATAAACATAGCCATTTATAATAAATGTGGGGCCCCACACTTATTCGATAATTTTTAACCTGCCGTTAAAAAACAAAAAAAATGCGTCCTCTTTTCAAATAGTTACAAAATTGGGATTTAAAAAGTTGTTGATTATCTCTATAATTATCTAATCACTATTTCAACAAAACATCACATGAACAATATTTGATTAAAAATGGTTCAAACCGATGAGTGTTTAGAGGGCGCCCTCGCGAGTTTTAACGGCTCTTTTTGAATGATAAAAGGATCTTTACTGAGTCATTTGTAATTTTGTATTCCTATCGAGTTATAACTATAGTTTGTAATGTAATGATGCAGGTTTTAGCTACTAAAATTCAGCTTGACCAAAACTGTACTCTCCTTACCAGAACTCAACTATCCCTTTAAGCTGGAAAAAACAAATTTGAATAAAATATCAAATTATGAAGGATAAATGCCTATCACACAAAACCTTCAGGAGGAAATGTAAATATTGTTACACTCACATAAATGTTATGGGCAGTAATACAGCGTTTAATTTACTTTAAAATGTGTTTTCTTACTCTTGTATTTGATCTGGTCCCCATGGAAGAACATCAGTATAATGCCCTACAGCTGAATATGGGATATCCAGCCGTATTATCAGCAGTCTTGCATATTATTTTTTTCTTCATGAACGATTTGTAAAATTATTTAATTTTGTAAATATGCATCTTCATGTATTGTTTTTGTTATGCTGACTTTTGTACTAAAATAAAAACAAACAATGAAAGATTACACATCCGGGCATAATCTCCGCACAGCAACTAACACTAGATGTCCCTGAATGTAATATCTCGTTTTATGGCCCTAGATCCTTATGATATGCTGGTCCCAAACTTTGGCATTAACTACCCCTCATTATTCGACAATCCACATCCCTTGGTCAATTTAACTGACTAAAAAACCCACCTCTTTCGCTCTGTGTGAAACATAATAAGACAGCACCCAATGTATAATGTAAGGTTTCTTTGTATGTTCATCGTATCTTGTGTTACTGTAGTTTCGTTGTAGGCATGATGTAGGAATTTTCTTTCTAACTTATGAAAGATGTAAGCATTTGGTTTTAAATTTATGTAACATGTGTAACGCGCGTAAAGAACTATCACCTACTCTATAAGAAATATATTATTAGTTGTTTGTATTGTTGTAGTATAGGCATGACTTCTTTTTATATTATTTTATCGACGACGAAGAATATTTATTGTAAAGTTCTATTCATAGAGAAAACATTCATGTGCCTCATGGCCTTTGTTCACCCCTACACAAACACGCACATTTTGAAATGTGCAAACTGCTTTCTCGTATTTATATTGCTGTGTGACATGCATTTGAATACTTTTTATTATAATTATATGTTCCTTATGTGTTCTGCTTTGTATTCAGATGTGTAAATAAACTTTAAACGTTAAACTTGGAAGCGCTCTCGTAATCGGATATTTACTAGGGCCAAAGCCAGAAGTAGTCAACCCAAGGGTAAACATTTAAAATTGAAAAAATCATTTTCTTGCATGTATGATAGGAAAGGGGAGTATCTGCAGTTTCCGAAACTGTGTTCGGCTAAGCATATCGTCTCTCGGATTTGCTGTAATACACTTTTAATTAATGAAAAGCGCCCTCACAGCGCGACGGGACAGAATTTTGAAAAATTTGATTTATAAAAAAACTAAGATTCATTCTAGGAATATATAAGTGTTTTTGGATAGCTCATGCATAGGACAATTGTACCACACAAATTTTGTATAATACTGCCCTCTTTAGTTGGGTAAACAATTGCCTTATTCTGACATTTGTCCGTCCCGTCGCGTTTTTACATCCATTTTTTAGCGTCACTCAATATTAGAGAAGTTATTTATTGCCATCTTCTCTGAAGTATCAATGAATTCATGCCCGAACACTTTTATGATGTTAGAATTTCATTTCCTCTTTTCAGAAAAATTCTACGAGGCTTTGACATTTTCGCGACGGGACAGAAATTGCGCGACGGGACGGAGTTTAATCCAGATTAAATCCCATTTTCAATGCAATTTCATCACAAATTTTCTTTCTTTTGTGTAGTTGAAAAAGAATAAAATACAGTTTCATGTATTTTTGCTATAAAATGAACTAATTTGCTAATTAACTGAAATTTATTTTGAGAGGAAAATATTCATATTATTTGGGTGGGAATCCTCCTCCATGTACACCAGTGCTTTCACACTAAGTATACACAAATTTTTCAGATTTTTCCTTAATCAAGTTTATTTTAAAATCCAAGTAGCAAATGATAAAGAATGCTATTTTGACTAGAAATATGTCATTTTTATCTTAAAACATTAATAAATCTGAAACACAACTTAAACGAAAAGGAAACAAATTTTGTTTAAAAAAATCCTATTTGTTTTGTTCATGGTCCAATGGGGAAAATTTGTTATTTTCTTTTTTTACTGTGATATCAATACTAAATATGCTTAAAACTATTTTTTATTGGCCATTAGGTGAAATAAATGTTTAAAATGGCAAAACAATTCATGAGGGATTGAAAATTATTGCAATTGAAAAATGCGCCATTTGTTTTGTACATGACCAAATTTCCGTCCCGCCGCGTTTCCGTCCCGTCGCGGCGACACCACATTATAAAAATTAAATTAAAAAAAGAAAAAAAATGATGTGGAAGCTTAGCTTTTTCATGTGTTGATACTGAACATTCATACCTTTCTTATGATACATGGCAGCATTTAACTAGGATTTTACTTTTGATAGAAAACAACACTGTTTGCAAAACAAAAATTTGTGTCATTCTATCGTTCCGTCCCGTCGCGCTTCAAAAACATGTAGTTACCATGGCAACAGACTCATACATTTTTTCTATTTTTCTGTTTGATATTATTCATAAACTTAATTCAGGAAAAATCGAAAAAATTTGTGAATACTTAGTGTGAAAGACCCTGTCCATGTTACAACCAGATTTTATTCAGTCACATCTTTATTTTTGTTTGTATGATCAAAATACCTATCAAATTCCGTCGTGTCGCATTTGCCCATACTTCTGGCTTTGGCCCACTATCCCTTTAATATCAACCCAGTAAAGCCCAATTTATAAGTAAAGAGTGCTGAATATTTCTAAATAATATTGATATGTATGTCTTTTTCACGCAGGTCATCATCCAACCATCTCACAGACTGGTTGTGAAGTCAATCTAACAAACATCACTGTGACAGGCAACTTGACTGTCACGGGACAACAAGTAGTTACAAACAAATCAAGGTATACATAGTTATAACAAGTTTGTTAGGAAATGATCAACAAGATATGGGCAAAATATTACACACAGTGATATGGCGAAATTATATAAAGTCATGTTACATAGCCAGGCATGTTGGTAGTCTGTGCAAACTTTCAGTGAACCAGTTTGTAGGTCCATTCAATTGACAATGCACCGAGAATTAAGTGGTTAGTACAACGTGTTTTCGTGGACAACATGATCAATATAAATAATCATTATACAGAAATTAAATATCGGGGTCCATGTCCTTCATTTATCATGATTATCAATGATTGAATTCGTCATTATTACTTTAAATAAAGATGTCAGATTTGTTCCACATGACAATAACTAAACCCTCTGTAAAAAACATGCTGTTAACTGTCATGCTAAAATGTTCATTTACTTTTTTCAGTGTGTTTGAATATTCTTAATAGTAAATACAAATCAATAACATCTGATGTAATGCAGGGTGTTGTTTGTTTTATGTTCACGCAGGGAAACAAATCCAAGAGAAGGAAGCGGCCAAGACTCCAGTCATGGTGAGTATTGAAGAGTTCATTTGTAGGACTCAAGCTGTGACCATGTGACAAAAATACATTGCAAAAAATGCATATTATATTGTTATTGCATTATTTTTATTCTCATTATTTTGTTTCTGGCTCATAATATTCCTTCCCAAAATGTTATGTTATTCTCTCAATACCAAATATAGCCAGCATGATTTCATTAGAAAAGAGAAAATGAACTTTTGAGGGGTTTACTACTACTATTCTAATAATAATACTTATACTTCATGTACTACTGCCACCACTACTACTACTAGTATTATTTTCAAAATTGCCCTCATCTATATTTTGACATTTAACATCATGCGTTTATTGAAGAAACGTTGTTCATCATTTATTTTAATACAAATAAAATATAACCCTCTTTTTACAACAAATTATGTTGTATTGTATTTTGTTCTCTCTACAAAGGTATGTCTCAAATGACTCCGGAAGATCTGGAAAATTACCGAAAGCGATTGAAAGAACACTACATTGCTCAGTACAACACAATTAAAACATCTCCCTTGGATACAGACTCGCGCATGAAGCAGGAACAGATCTATGTAGAGCTCGAGCTGTTAAAAGAAGAAGGAAGCCAAGCCGAGCCAATAGAAAATGAGGGTATCTTTCGGCTTCTGCTGTCTGGTAGGGGAAAGAAGAAAATTGCCTTTCTAGGGGAGGCGGGGGTTGGTAAGACCACTCTCCTGCAAAGAATAGCATACGATTGGGCAACAGATAAATGTCTACAGAAGATAGATCTACTCTTTCTCGTTACATTGAGAGCAAAATATGAGGTCAATTGCTTTGGCGACATACCATATGAGTTTGTATATGAGCTCGATGGTCTTGAAATTCCGGGTGAACGTCTTGACGAATACATCAGAGGTAATCCAACCAAAGCAATGATGTTATTCGACGGATTGGACGAATATGAAGGGAATATCACAACAAAGAAGTCCAGCGACGTTTTGGTGCAGATTTTGCGAGGTGAGAAAATGAAAAACACTCCTCTTATTGTAACTACCCGACCATGGCGCGCCGATCAGATTACCACTGTTGATGAGATCAACATACAGTACACACGCGTTCGGGTCAAGGGCTTCAAGAAGGAAGATATTCGAACATATGTCAGACAATTTTTCAATGACGACACAGCTTCTGCAGAGAGTCTTCTTGAACTTATAGAGAACAACGAGGTAATGAGAGATCACCTGGCTCACATTCCTACTTTCTGCGCCATGCTCTGCCACGTTTGGAAGGATGAGTCGAGACGAGAGGCAGTGAGGAAGCTTCAAACATTTCCTCAATTTTTTGAGGAAATGATTCAATCCATCATTGAACACAATCACAACAAATCCGAAAAGGCTGGTGGTGACGAAACACTGGGGGAATGTATAAAGAGATCTAACAAGGTCTTCAACCAGATAGGCAAATTAGCATACGAAGGATTGCTCTCTAAAGATTTGCTATTCCGAGAGAAAAAATTTGAAAGGTGCTCTAAGGCCGTCAATGATGCCTGTGAGATCGGTGTCATGTCGATGAAGAAGAGACTAGCGTCAAAGGAAGATAGAAAGAAGGGGAAGAAGCACGTGACCGAGGCAGAATTCCCGCATAAACTTATGCAAGAATTTATGGCCGGTTACTACGTCGCGTCTCTCTACCGAACATCCCCTAGAGAGTTTGAGAAGATCCTGGAGCGTGTTCTGAAAGACTATGAGGAGTTTGAGTACCTTCTGACCTTCGCGGCAGCTTATGAGGGAGCAGCTGGGCGGGCTGTGATGGAAGCTCTCTGCAAGAGTGATGCGCATATGGACTTCATCATGAAAGTGGCATATGGCTGTCACAACGAGGCAGCCATCGCCCCTGTAGTAGACCTCATGCGACAGTCAAGTGACTTGTCTATTGATGATGACACTTACATTCATTATCGGTATACACTGGCTGTGAGCATCGCAGGGGTAAGTCAAATTGATTAATAAGGTTGATTCATGAGCTGTGCAATGGTTGTGAGCTGTCTGGCATACTAATCACATATTCATTAACCTTGGATTGTCACATATTCTAATTGAATTCAAATCCGAGTCAGGTTACTTGCGGTTTGATCAGTCCAGTTACATTCATTATCTGGCTGTGAGCATCATTGGGGTGGGTCAACAAATTTGTATTCATGAGCTGTACAATGGTGGTGAGCTAACTGGCATTACCTGATCATTATCATCACAAACAAATTTTGTCAACCAATACATTTGCCTGTCAATGTGAATATTCTTTTCTGACGTACTGACTGTCGTACATAAATGTATCCAGCATAATACACTTTCAACATATATAGAATGACATATGCAAACGTGCAAATTGATATTTGCTATAAACTCATTGCACTAACTTTGTTGAAAGCCTCCAAGGAAAAAAATCAAAACAAGCACCCTAGTAATACATAAAATAGAGAATTTAGAAACCAAATCCCGATCCATGCTGCTATATGTTGGTAATACGAATCCAACGAGTTATTTAAAAATGCTAGAGTTGTTGTGATGATCTGTTCATTGTTACCAGATCCCTTTTAATAGCAGGCAAAATATTCTAGAGTGATGTGACACGAATCGTGGAAATGTACATATTGTCGAATTATTTTATTTTGTTAACATTGTGTGACTTGTAACCAATCCGGCCAAGTGTATTTATTTACAATTACACTTTTAATCATGTTCTTGCGTGTTATTGCAATCATACAAGTTACAGGAATGCACCAGTGATGACCGTGGCGTATCTTTCAACAGTGGTATCGGCCTCTTCTCACTACCCAAGCTCAGGAAAGTGGATGTAACAGGGTTAGATTCAGATGATGACTTCTTTACAGGAATGGCAGAAAGAGCATCGCAATCACAGGTCATTTATGATTATTATGCAAATTTTTATTTGACCTCACCTAACCTCAACTTGTTTATTTCATCATACCTTTAAAAGAGTGATTTCATATGAGGGTAGTGACACTCATAGTTAGATGGGATTCAGCCGATGCGTTCTTTGCAGAGGTGACAGCAGGAACCTCTCTCATACGTCATGAACGTTGACTACTTCTGCTTGTTTCTATTATAATTATTATAGAAGACTTTACTTTCACAGATTTCACTTTAACTCGGAGGGTTGGTATTTGTGTAAAGTTAATGTGGAATCCTATAGATATTGCATTTTCCCCAATTATTTTAACACATTATAAATTCCTTGACCTCGGGAACCGAGGGGGTTGTGTACAAAGGCTAGCTATGGCGATTTCATAAAATCGTAGGGAACGGAAATTTAAGTCATTTTAACAGAAATTAAAAGTCTTACTTGAGCTTACAAATCATAAGTGAAACTTTTTTTTTCTTCAAAACTTGTGTGTTAACCATGTTTAATTTTGCAAATTGAGAGCATAATCATGCTATTCAAAGAGCCCCATATTTTCACCAGATGAAATACATAATATTTAAACATTAGTTATAAATGTAATTTATTACCGTATTGAGACAACAGCGCATTCTTCACGTTCTTCTACATAAAAAACATGTACTTATTTGAATTAAACGGAAATAATGTACAGTGAATTAGCTAGCTACCATAATAAATGCGAATTTGATGTCTTAAGTTTTTTTCGAATTTTTGTTGAGGGGGGGGGGGGGGGCATCATGCCAACGATCCTTGGGGAGCATGATCGGTTGAGGGAAGGTCATTTACATATTACGATTAAGATTGAGATGATTATTCCACTTATTGGCATATTATGAACAGTTTTGGCCTGGGAGAGTTGTTTTCTGCATGTCATACATTTGATCACAAACAATGCATGATCATGAGTTCAAACTGTATGGAATTTGCTGCAAACAATATCATCATCTCTCCCATTTACTTTATTCTTCATTATTTGATTATTTTAATGCATTTTTTGTGTAAATGTTGACAAATGTTACTGCAAATGTGACGTACATAAATTAATTGAAAGATGATTTGAACATTCAGGTGTATATATATATATATATATATATATATATATATGTATATCTATACAGACTGTCCCAGAAAAAACGAAACCGGGTTTCATGGCAGAAATTTTCTGTCATAATGAATAATTTCTTTGATGATATATATATGTCTGAAAAGCTCTGTGTCTCTTCTTTCATTTGATGTACAACTTATGGCACATAATTTACGCAAGACTGAATTAGAACAATGGAAAGAGGTGTTACCAAAATTCGATTTGCGCGCAGAAATTGCAAGTTTGGGTGAGGTTTTGGGGTGAGTTTTAACCGTAGTAAACGTACTTATTTTGAGAAAAGACAAACACCTCATAAAAATACATAATTTTATCTTTTATATGACACCTCATGATTAAAAAATAAATGATTTATGCCAGAGAACGAGTACAATGAAATCATGCTTGATTCCAGCCCAAATGGGTAATTTTCCTGATCTAGCCTGTTTCCCATGGTTTCCCTGATCCCCATGTTTGTGTAAATTCACTCATGCATCAAATTCCATTGTCAGGAAAGGTGAGCGACTTCTTACTCAACTTTCACTCATTTGGGCAGAAATCAGGCATGGTTTCATTGTACTCGTTCTCTGGCATAAATCATTAATTTTTTTAGCATGAGGTGTCATGTAAAAGATACAAATATGAACTTTCATGTGGTGTTTGTCCTTTTTAAAAATAAGTACGTTTACAACCCTTAAAACTCACCCAAACTTAAAATGTATGCGTGCAAATGGAATATTGGTAACACCACTTTCCATTGTTCTAATTCAGTCATGCTTGAATTATGTGCCATAAGTTGTACATCAAATGAAAGAAGAGACACAGAGCTTTTCAGACATATATATATCATCAAGGAAATTATTCATTATGACAGAAAATTTCTGCCATGAAACCCGGTTTCGTTTTATCTGAGACACGGTGTATATATATATATATATATGAAATAAATAAATTAAATGAAATGAAATATTGATTTCACCAGATTGATGATGTATTATTAGCAATGTATTTTATGAATTCAATAAAATACTTCATTACTGAATAACTAACGCTTTATTCTGACTGTTTGAATTTAGTTATCATTGTAAATGAGAAATTCCCCCCTCATGAATGGTCACTGGGAATTGCTATCATACAAGTTTTGGAAATGTAAGGAAATGCTTCTAAACTGAGATTTGCACAATGCTATGGATGGTCAAGAATGAGTCTTCTGTTTTCAATGATGATATGTAAACATTTCCTATAAATAACATTCAACACCGAATTAAAAAAAGCTTAATGTTTACCAGTCAAATAATGTAAACATTGACAAGTAGCCAATGTCACTCGTTTACCCTATATAGATAGAGGAACCGATCCTTGAAGAATGTAGCCTGGGTCCTGTTGCATCTGAAATTTTTTCGAGAGCCGTGTGCTCCATGTCGAACCTCAGATCATTGGTTTTATGAACACAATTGAATTCTGAACGACTAAATAACTTACACTTTATTTTGACCATTTTGATAATAAAATCATTGTAAATGAGAAACTGACCATCAAGAATGGTCACTGGGACCTGAAATATACAAGTGTTTGAAATATATAAAAATGTTGCGGGAAACGGGTTTACATAATGCTACGGTAATAAATAATGAAATAAATAATGAACATTATTTATGAATTACGTTCAACACCGTCAGGAGAAACGCTTGATTGTTACTAATCGAATAATGTAAACACTAACACTCTCTTACCTCTCCAGATAGAGGAACTGAGCGTTATATTCTGTAGCCTGGGTCCTGTTGCTTCTGAACACTTTGCAAGAGCCGTGTCCTCCATGCCGAACCTCACATCAGTCAACATGGGTGATCTGAGTCTTGAAGATGCTTGTTACACTACAATGTCTTCATTAGCGCCATCGTGTAAGGTAAGTTAATTACCCTCTGTTAGGTTATATATGTCCCCTTACTTTCTTTTTTCCCCGCTTCCCTTTTTGTATCTTTCTATCACTTGTTTCTTGTTACATGTGTTATAAGCTGTTTTAATTATGAATACCAGAATATTGTCCATGAAATCTAAAAAGTTTACACTATCTTTCATAAACATGTTCTGTATCGGTCCACCATATTAATCCGTTTACTTTAAGACTCTAAAATCCCCATATACTTTGTAATAGTCAACTTGGATGCTGTGAGCAAATTTCAGCAAGTGTATTAGCAAATTATTTCCAATACAAATAAATATTCTAGATTTAAAGAAATAACGCTTTATTTTGGTCATTTGAATACGAGGAACTGACCCTCATTATGAATACAATTACACTCCCAACAACTAAATAACTAACGCTTTATTTTGACCATTTGGATGATATAATCATTTTAAATCAGTAACTGACCCTCAAAAAGGGTCATTGTGACCTGTCATCATACAGGTTTTGAACTATAAGCACATGCTGCGGAAAAGAGATTTGCATAATGCGACGGTCAATCAGGAATGAGTACTATATTTTCATTGGATGAAATAAATAATAAACATTATTTATAAAAAACGTTCAACACCGTATTGATAAATTGCTCTATTGTTACAAATCGAATAATGTAAATATTAACAATAAGTCAATAACACTCGTTTACCTCTCTAGATAGAGGAACTGAGCATTGCACACTGTAGCATGGGTCCTGTTGCACCTGAACACTTTGCGCGAGCCGTGTGCTCCATGCCGAACCTCAGATCACTTAAGATGGAATGTCTGGAGCTTGATGATGCTTGCTACACTACAATGTCAGCCCTATCGCCATCCTGTATAGTAAGTTAAATACCCTGTAATAGGCTCTTTGATATAGTATACAAATACCGAGCTGTGAGAAAGTATAGTGTAAATTATATATCTGAGGAGGGACTGGCATATTTATGGTTGAGATATCCCACATCGGCACCCTAAAACATTTCCGACAGTTTAAGACTTACATATGGCACAAATTTCTTGAAATTGTACTCACACATTGAGAAAATAGTGCAGATTCCGATGCCATGATCAGATTTGCAATTTATTTATTATATTTTAAGATAGCGCCTTTGAACATGCGCGTTGTTTTTTGTCTTCACAATTCGAAGCATTTTTTTTATACCGGCACTCCCTCAACTCTCGTTGACAATGCACGCAACTCAACATTTCTTGTGCGATGTTAAAGTGATGCCTGTAAAGTGTCTAACTCCAGGAAAAATGCTTGGAGCTTCCTCGTTTCTCTTCGGCCGTGTTGCTTAGCTTATGGTAAGAGAAGAATAAAATAGGGTTAGATTTTGTCAAATGTCCCTTTAGTATGAAGATATTTCAAAAGCGTTAGCTAACGCTTTTGATAACAAACGTACAATTGCCGTAGCTGAACACGTCCGGCCAGCGCGCGTGGGAAACCTTCCCGACACTACTGTTGAGCCGAGCGCGCGCAAATTCCATGAATTCCGTACCGTCTGTATACACAGGTGCGGATATCGTCAAGATCAAACGGATGATTATTACTGCGACAAATATACGGCAGGCCATATTCGGTGATAAAATATGAACTCAATATTCGTTTTTTCCCTAGGTAAACAGTGTTTGTTTTCTTTTAAACTTTCACAAATCTTTCAATTGTATGTTGATATAGGATTGAAGTCTCAAATGTAATTTTGTGCAATATCTGACACTTTACAGGGATCACATTAACCTTTGTTGTCTCCATTTCACAAATGTACTCGTAGTGGACGATCTACGCATCATTTATCCTCGAAATTTCGACCAGTTCAGTTTCTAAGGGTAGCGCGCATCATCACATGCGCGATTTGTTACAACACACGCAAAAACAAATATTACGCGGTGTGCCAATTTTCCGAGGGGCAAAGCCCCGAGGAAAAGTAGTAACTTTTGCCAGTCCCTCCGAAGATGTATTATTTCCATTATATTCCGCATACTAAGAATCTTGCTCTACGATTGGTCAAAAGTTAATCTCGTGATGAAAATAGTTTCGCCCATCATTAATGGGAGAAGAAAAGTTCATTACCCTGTGTACTATTTTTGGTATAAGTGCGTTGCACTCACTACTATCTTCGGTGGAAGTGCGTTGCACTGCGTACTATCTTAAATTGTTCGCGCGCAAGTACGTGTGCGCGCGTTAGTGCGCAGAAAGGTAGCGCGCTGGTGCGCAATGTTCATGTGCGGTTACGCTTAATAGACTATCATAGTCTATATGGTGTAAGCCTCTTTGACGTTTAATCATAAATCTTGTTCATGCGCAAGATTGACGAAATTAAATAAATTACTCAATCAATTGCTTAATATTCCAAACCCGTTAGCCCTTTGTGTTAGATATAGGTCGTTTGTGATAAAAAAAAAAAAATTGATACGGAATATAAAGCGAATAATCACCATTTGGTTTCAGGCGATGGCAAACTATCGCTTTCTCAGCGATCTGAATCTATACGCTATCTTTCCACAGCTTCGCTACAGAAAGATAGCTACATCCAGCTCGCCTCGGAAGTGATAGTTTGTCCCATCACCTTCACCAACGGTAATTATTTGCTAACTATTCTCCGATTTTCAGATTATAGTGGAAATAATTTGTATTGTGAGAGACCCAATTGACCATCACGTTTCTAGAATACTCATGAATATCCATAGAAGGAATATATTTATTCCCCTCACTTCAGATCTCTGTCTGTATCATCGGGGTGCAGGGGTATCCTCTCACACATTCCTTTTCTGTCGCTGCCTCTCTCAAAACTCATCATAATATTGTTCATATGATTGTACAACATCATTACAACACAATAGACCACGGCAATTGCTTTTACGAGATTATTGCATGGTTTGGACTAGGTCGATACCGAAATCATGTATTTAATTGCAAAAGGTATCATGTTGGAACAAACAAGAAGCGCTTGACCCACAAAATGTTTAGACGATCTGAATATGACAATGCAATGCACCGTTTCTTCATAGTGGTATCAAATTATGTGTCATGTGTCATTTTCATTTATAAGCTGTTCCAATTATAATAACCAGAATTGCCCATAAAATATAATAAGTTCACATTAACAATTAAGTTACATCTTGTACAAGCATATTCGCTATCGGTCCACCATATTGACCCTAATAAGGGGGGGGGGGGTGGGGGGAGGGGGGGGGGGGGAGGGGGCATAATGCCCGAGAAACGCTAAATTGTTACAAATCGAATAATGTAAACATTGACAGTAATGCTTAAGTCACATTTTCTTTACGGCGAGCGTACGGTGGCCGTACGCCCCCGAAATCGAGAGAAACGTGCGGCGGCCGCAGAAAATATGCGGTGGCCGCAGGGTCCCCGTACGGCGTACCCGTATATTTTACAGGCCGTAGGGGTCTAAAAGTTATAACTCTTTTTCATTTCTACGGTCGCCGAAGCAATTATACACGCCGTAGCCATGGCTACCATTTCTATACTCTATAGGGGTGTAGCTGTAGCGTCAGTCTGGCCGCACGGTTGCCGTATGGCCCCCGAGCGGCCGCCTTGCGAGCGCCTTGCGTCTGTCTTGATATTTGTTCAAATAACATACGGCAACCGCAGGGACGCCCTAAGGCGACCGTGCGTCATCCGCAGATTTTTTGAGTCCACAAATTTAAGATACGCCGTGCGGCGGCCGTGGCAAATGTGACTGCTAATGTATATGACCGTATAAATTCTACGGCGGCCCTATTTTTGTAATTGGCCGTAGAAATTTTAGACCGTACGCCCGCCGTGTCAAATGTGACTTAGCCATAAGTCAGTTATTTAATAAGTACTTGTGCTAGTACTCTCTAGATAGAGGAATTGAGCCTTCAAGACTGCATCCTGGGTCATAGTGCATCTGAACACTTTGCGAGAGCCGTGTGCTCCATGCCGAACCTCAGATCACTCGAGATGGATGAACTGGAGCTCGAAGATGCTTGCTACACTACAATGTCATCATTAGCGCCATCGTGGAAAGTAAGTTAACTACCCTCTGCAGTGGCCGTGGAATGGTTTTGAAAGTGTGTGTGAGGGGGGGGGGGGGGGGCATGAACACATTTGAACTGATATGTATTTCATTATGTTATGCTTTCTTGATTTCTTGTATTTCTTGATTTAAGCCAAAACAAGTGTGGGGGCTGCAGCCCCCAGCCCCCAGCCCCCCCCCCCCCCCCCCCCCCCCCCCCCCCGCGGTTCCGCGGCCCCTGCTCTATGAGGCTCTATATCTCCCCTCACTTTCTCTCTTCTCCCGCTTCACTGTTTGTATCTACCACTATAACTTGTTTTTTTGTTACATGTGTCTTAAAGGGATCTAGTAACTTTGTTGACATGTGCAAACAGTGATGAATGGTTGATGCAATGTATATTGTTGTTATCTCATATGTCCACAGGGTATTGTGTGAAAATTTCAAGTCAAATGGACATTGTATGGCCAAGTAATGAGCGAAAATGCAAAGTGATATTCAGTAACTCACTGCACTCACTTTGTACACGGAAGAAAAACTCGCCCGGAGTTTTTCTTATATGAATACTTCAATCATACATATCTTTGTAACGAAAGGGAAATTTGAAAAAACCAACACCTGTTCCATGATTTTATTGTTAATACGAATACAACAAGGTATAAGGGAACCGCTAGAATTAAAATTTTATTTTGAGGATTTAGACGATGTTACTAA
>JBAMJV010011218.1:0-45376 GCA_037951105.1 Echinarachnius parma
CTCCATATCGAAGTTAAATAACTGAATCACGATGACGACATTTTCCGGAGCTTAAAATGACTAAGTAACATTGTCCAAATCCTCAAAACTTACTTGGAACTCAGTGGTTTTATCATACCTTATCATGTCCATAATACCAATAAAGCACGGGACAGGTTTGCTATTTTAAATGTCCATTTCGTTTAAAAGATATTTACGATTAAAGTGTGCAGATATGATAATCTACGGGATAGTTTAGGCCGTGTACAAAGTAAGTTATATGAGTTAGTGAATATCACTTGGAATTTTTGTTCATATCTCAACAAAAACAAAACATCCAATTAACATGAAATGTTTGCACATTACTGTGTGGACATATCAGATCACACCAATACACATTCATTGATGACCATTACTTTTTTAACTTGCCAACGAAGTAACTAGATCCTTTGTTTAAAGGTGCTATATTTCGTAGGCATTGTTTGGATAGCTCGCATGAATATTGGTTGAGGGTTTAAACTCCTGTTGTCTAAGATTGAGGGTCTCGCCTGTATAAGACAAGTAGTATTGCCCGATAAGCATTGAACAGTTGGCATCTAACATTTGGGCAATCAACATCTCACATTCGGACACTCGCCAATCTCATTCGGCCAATCAACATCTCACTGTTTTGCAGTCGCCATCTTACTTTCGGGCACTTTCCATCTCTCATTCGGGCAATCAGCTTCCCACAATCGTGATTTTGTGTGTATTTCAGTATATGCGTAGCTTCGTTTTTGTTTGTATATCGGTCTTATTATGATGGGGATGATTTAAGTATTGCTGTCTTAAATTTATGTATTTACAATTTCCTTCCAAAGTATTCACCAGATTGCATTATTCGAATTAAAACTGCACAAGTTCCCTACCGTGTGAGGGGGGATATCACACATTTCCGGGCTCCTCGGTCTTAGTTGCTCCGCTTTTTCGCACCACGCCCCCAACCAATATTCGGGCAAAATACACCATCACCCCCCCCCCCCCCCCCCCCCTGAACAAAATTGTAGCCTCGCCCATGATTGTATGATCTGTCAATATACAATTCATTATAAGGAAACTTTGCATTCACTTTTTTTGATTAAACAACATATATAAAACTTGATGTGTCATGTGTCTTTCCGGCGCCCTCGTGTGTTAATGGCTACTTTTTAAATGTAATTAGCCATGTAACTAAACTGTGTATATGTTTTGCTACCATTCAAGCATCAGCAAATTATAACCGTTAGTTTATATTGCATGATAACTCACCAGTTTAATTTACTAAAATGTTATTTGACCAAAAATGTACTATCCCTTTAAAACGTGGTATTCAAGACTTTGGTTATATAATTATGAACAATAAAGCTGTATAGCGGAATGCGGATAATTATCCTTTCCCATACAATTGAAAACAACGTAAGGTATTAACTTACCGAGCTGATATTGGTCTAAACATGTTATAGTATTCATGAACAAGATATTACAGTTTGGAAGAGGTGTAGCCTTCAAAGCATTGAAGTCAGGGGCGTAGACAACGGGGGGGGGGGGGGGGGGGGGGGGGTGCGGGGTAAGCACCCCCACCTGACAAGGTTGGGGGATGACATGTACAATCATATTTCCAAGGTTTTAGGGAATGATATATTTGTTTGTGTGTGTATTTGTATTCGAGTGGGACAGTAAACAATTAATAGTATGAGCTAAGACTTTTTAATTTTAACGTTCAATAAGGAATTTATACAACCCTTTGAATTTTCGCTGCGCGCTTCGCGCGCGAACAGATTATCTCAGTTTGTTGTGTAACTTTCGTATAGTCTGGGGTTAGTATTTTTCTTTACCGGGCCACGTAGTTCCAGTTTAGGCTGGCATTGCTATGGCTGCTTGTGTGACGTTGGAGGGAGATACCCCCTCCCAAACCATCCCTATTTGGCTCTGGCACGGCCCTCGGTAGCTTCGCCCCCTTGGGACTCATTCTTGGCTATATGCTATGTTGTTGGATCGTACATAATGTGGAATATAGTTGATGTTGGAACTGTGTATGGCACTAAATAACAAAAAAATATCTGTGTGTATTTTGGGGTGCATATTTATTAGTGTGTCAATTAATTGTTTTCTTCGTAAAAATATATTTCAAATGTCTGGTCGATCAAATCATAACACGATTTCTCAGATACAGTCAATGTTAAGTTTTTCATTCATAGGTAAGCACCAGATTGCACAATCTCAAGTCCAAAAATGCAAAAGCTACCTACCGTGGGAGGGGGGACACCCCCCCCCCCCCCTCCCACACCCACCCCCCGCTCGGTCACTTCACTCCCTCGGGATCGCTCCCTCGCAATATCTCACTCTCACATCTGGCTCAAAATTGGCAGCCCTGTGAGTGTGGTTGGGCATGAGCCCCTACACACACAAAATCGTGAGCCCCCTTAGGTTTTTGACCCCCACTGAGATGACTTTCAACCAATTTCCTCGGTCTCGAAAATTGTTGTCAGGCGGTCTAGGGCGCGAAAAAAAATTAGCGACGCACCCCCCCCCCCCCCCCCCCCCGCCCCCTCCACTGAGAGGACTTTTAGCCAATTGTCTTGGTCTCGAAATATTTCTGCAGTTGGTCTCGCAAAAAAATTGGTCTCGGTCCGGTGAACGGCAAATCATCCCCCAGGTGTAAGAACCTGTCTAGGCCACTGATTGAAATCAGTATATTTCGAACATGCAGAAGTTAAAATTAATCCTGCTCCAGGCGGCGCCGTTCACATTATAGCTGACAAATATACCTTCAATGGAAAGAGTGCTCCCGCTTAATCTGGTTTGGTGTTTGGAACAAATAGAAAATTATATGAGATAAATACTACTAATTGTAATATAAACCCCTCAAAAAAAGTTCAGAAACTCAACTTTGATCGATTATATTGCTCTTATTGTGAAATTATAGTTTTTTACTGTTAGTGTCATTCCATTGCATTACGATTTCCCTTTAAAATGATACATTATTTGTCATTTATTTAAAATCAGGGCCGAGAGTATTCAGTTGGGAAATTTTACTCTTGTGTCGTACTTTTGAATGCTCAAGTTGTATCAAAAATTGTAGCGTGTTCAAATGATGTAAACTGGTATTATTTTAAAGCCCACTTGCCTATCCTTTCAATACGATTATGTCCGTAACAATTTCATTAGCAGGTTAGGTATGGTACAGCTGAATATGGGGAAGGGGCGAATATGAAATGTTGCCAAATGCATTTAATTTTGTGAAATTGAAGGCGTTGCATCGAAAATCGTCTATTAAAGGGGATGTTTGGGGGTTTTACATTGCATAATCATCAGTAAATATTGCATCATGTGAAAGCATGTGTATTTGTCCTTAAAATCATGTCTCACGTGTATTAATTATGCCATTGGGGTATGTGCAGTAAAGCCGGATATGGGGGCATATTAATGCTTTGAATTTAAGTCAGTGGCTTCCTGTTTCAAGATTCTGATAAGATATTGTTTTATTATTCATAACTGTGCATTACAGGAAAAATCTCAAACTTGATGTTTTGAAAATGCATCAGATTTGCCTAAACCTATGCAAACTGACCAGAACTGGCATATTAGCGCCCTCTTTGACCGTGTAGGTATCCCTTGTTAGCACGTTATCAACCGGCAAAACGTCGACCTTGCAACGTGTCATTTTGAGCCCCATACATTTAGAGGTACTACACACACCTCAATCACATAGTCATTATGAATGGGGATTTTTTGGGGGGACAAATTAACACGCTTCAACATGATGTTGAATTTCATATTGATTATGTAAAGTAAAGTACATGTGCTAAGATATCTCCACAAAAAGTTGTGTTTGGATGCAACGCCTTCAATTTTGCACAATCAAATGCATTTTGTTAAAATATCGCTGTCGATCCTCCCCAATATTTACCTTTATTGTACCTACCCTGCTTTCAAAATTATTCCAAGTGAGGTGTCAAGGAAAAGATAATTAAACAGGTTTTTTTTCTGATACCGTATTCAACAGCATCTCTTCATTGTCAAGATATTCATCGTCCAAATAACTTGAACTTGAGAAAGACCGTGATATGAGTGTCAGACCTTCCGACTGACGTTTGTTGGCGCATTTTGTGAAATTTACCTTCTGACCTTCCCCCATTCTCAAATATACTGCGCATACCCCGTACTCGTGATTCTTACGAATTTGGTATCATTTCAAAGAGGTATACACACTATTTCAAGTGATACCAAATATAACCATTATGATTTCATAAGAAAACAGATATAGTCGATCAAACTTGAGTTTCCGAACTTTTTTGAGGGGTTTAGAAATTGGAGGCTGATCTAATACGCGGGTTACCTTTTGTAAGAATTTAGGGTTCATTTAAAATGAAGATTGAAGTGGCAATGTCACATTGAGGTGGTAATAAAGAAAATAAATAATTTATTATTCATGCTGAAGTCCATTAAGAATATCGTAAATAAGCAAACCCTCGAAAATGTATATTATTCCTTAGTTTATTCGCATCTGAGGTCTGGGGAAACTGTGGAAAGACTATGCAAAATAAATTATAAAAGGTCCAAAAAAGAGCAGCGAACAAAATAACCAAAACTCCTTGGTATTCCTCAGCTAAAGAAAATCTACAATGGAAACCAATAGGAGACGTTCGGAGCGATTATGTGGCTATAATGATGGGTATATAATTATCTTTGAACGACCCCCTGTGTACTTAAAAAAGAGATTTGTTTACGTTGATTCATGGATATAATACATGATCCAGTAATCTTCATTTGAAAATGGACAAACCTTAGACGGAAGCACTAAAACGTTCCTTTATGTATAGAGGTGCAAGATTATGGAATTCTCTGTCACCGGAATTACAAAGTGCACCAAGTCTAAATGCGTTTTAACATAATATGAAAGGAAGTGGAAAGTCTTCATTTTATTTGAATGATGAAAGTTCTCTCAAATTCTTTGTAAATAAACACAAACTTACTGGAGCATATTATGTAGTATGCGATTCAGTTGTATAAGTACTACTTTTTATATCTGCATTACAGCTAACTAAGACTTGTATTGAATTATTTGTGATGTTAAATTGTTTATAAAATATTTATAAATGACAATTCGGATTAAGCATAACTCTTTTTTTTTTTTATATTATTAGTAATATGTATGATTTTCTCAGTAATAATATTTTCCCCTATTTTTAAACTGTGTATTTACTTATTTAAAGGGATAATTGAGTATTGGTCAAACTTAACTTTAGTAACCAAAACCTGCACCATTACGGTACAAAGTAATAGTTATAATTTCACCATACTCGAAAAGTATACACAATTACAAACGAGAAAAAGAGCCGTCACAACTCAAGAGGGCGGTATTTAAATATTTTTTTTACTAGTTTTAGCAATTTTTCATACAAAATTGTGCATTTAATTTTGTTTTGAAATAAGGATTCAATAGAGATATCATCAACGACCTTTTAAAAAACCTATTCAGATTTGTTTCCAAGTAGTCTTTAAGCATTTTAAAAAAAAAATCAAAAAAGTCTAAATATCCCCCGATGATTACCGGTGAAGAATCTTTTGAATAAAAATATAATTATGGAAATTTCAGCCGTTTCTGAACAAATTTTGATCAAATAAGTTTATTCTGTCATTAAAATTGTATGTTATTTAAAATTTGACAATTAGTTTTTCATTATCTAACCCAAAAAAAAATCGAGGCGCGGGGGGGGGGGGGGGACTTCGGGAAATACCAATACTCAACGGTACCTTTAATATCTCTGAGCTATGCCTTTTTTTTAATTTATCAACATCAATGGCTTAATATTTGAACAAGCAAATGTAAATATCTATTTTCTTTGTCTTTTTTGGTGCCATCTTTACATATGGTGCAATCACTGTTATATTTGATTTTGTATCCGTTTGTAATTTGTTTTTGTTTTAATTACTCCATAGTACTATTTTATAATTGTATAGCCATTTGCTTACTATCTTACTTTGTAAATGAAGTGTATACTTATTATGTTATCAATCTATGCTTTTTATACGGCCCCAATGTAAAACAGTAACTTTACTATTTTGGGCTTGTAACGTGTTGAAATAAAATAAGATCAATCAATCAATAATACAATCAACATAATGCTCATGAATTATGGACAGGATGGGGTCCATCCCGTATTCCTACTTGATACACGCCTACAATATCTGTGTAATATTCCTTTCATAATATTTGGCAGATGCCAAAGATATAAGAAAGATGAAACAGATATTAAATACGAGCGGCTACAACCCAAAACAGCTCCATTATTTGGTCAAGGTTAAGATAATATACAAATATACCATGGCTTGAGAGGCTCTAGTTGAAACTATGGGCTCTGAGGTTACTTCAATAGTATTTTTTTTTTTTTTCTGAGGGGCGCAGCCCCGAATGAAATAGTAATGTTGAAGTAACCGAAGGCCCATAGATTCAAATGTCACCTCGAAAAAAGGCATGGATTCCTCATCTACAACTGTCCGTTATTTTATTCAAATAAATAAAACGTAGGATTCCATGGCAAGGTCCATGAATGATTGAAAGTTGAAGCATCATTCATCATCCTTTCCTAGCGAATGCAAAATATACAAAAAAAATCAGCATTATAAATTTCCCGGATAACAGTAAGTGTCTAAACATTAATCGTCCGATCATGATATCGACAATTCTGTGCCGTGCCGACAACTCACCAGATATGCGTGTTATCCTATGGCATTTAGCTTGCAATCGCGATAATTGTCTGCGCGTGATTGGGCGAGCTATGAATACGCGAATCGATGGATCGATAGTATCGATACTAATTTACTATTTTGCCATGGGCAAAATAGTAAAAATACTATTTTCGCTAGTAGGGCAAATAATAAAATAACGTCATACAAATACATAGTGGATCTATTGTTGATCACATGCCGTTCTCTCGACCAATGACATGGCTAGAACATTCTTATGAGGGATATAATACTGATTATTGTGATAACAATTTGTTTTCTTTTCTTCAAACTCTCACTTATATGCCATCCCTTCCTTCCATCCAAAATGATGACAAAATATACTCACGAATTGTGTTCGAAGAAGTTGACCTATACTGAGGCCTGAAAGCACGCATCCGTATGGAAAACCCTGTACGCTGTACACAATTACTGCTGAAAATGATCTTGAATGATGACGCCTTCGGAGTAAGCTCGGCTTCCAAGCTGTTTGCCTCGTGAACACCGCTGAACTTTTTCCAATCGTTACATATGTCGACCCCGATGGAAAACTTGTTTACACCGTCCCCAAAGAAAAGAAAGCCGTTGTTCGGGTATGTGTTGAAGTGCTCTACAGTGACCAGTACAGCGAGTCCTTCGGGAACTCGCATATCCCATAACTGGAAGGCATTCTTTGGATAGTTGTTTGGGTAGTTCGGCGTAGTAATGGAAAAGTCAATGTCCTCCTCCAACAGTATAGCATCTGTAATTAAAAACATGGGGTTATTTTCCAATAATACACCACCCAACGAAGTAGGTCAATTATAGGCATTCATCTTAAATGTCAAATATACACCTAACAAACACATATTACTTGTCTTTAAAGAAGATCAGTAAAGACAGAATGTGTGGACATAGAAACGTAATAGATTAGAGTTATATTCATAATTAGTTCAATTAGAGCACAGTTTAAGTCAAACATAATTGTTGCAATTTTAACTCGTATGTTATCATGCAAAAGTAATAGATGAAACAGAATGATGCTTAAATGATAGTAACACACTCTAACGCAAGAGGGTGCTCTCCAGAGATCTCAAGTTTCAACCGTTTTTTTATCAAACAATAATTATTCAATAGAGAGGTAATACACACAAATATATTTGGATATATTTTGAAATATGTGTAGGATGTCAAAATATTGTCTTTAACTATTTAATAAAACGTGGTTCAAAATGTATTGCAACCAAATATATTCATGGATATTTCAGCTGTTTCTGAACCGCTTTTTTATTAGACAAAGTTGATTATGTCTTTGAATTTGTGTGCTCTTTCAAATTTTACACTTTTTCATCATCTAAAAAAAGTATTTATCGAGTGCCCTCAAAACCAAAACAGAACTAACCTTTTAACATATTCATGCACAGTCTATCGTGTTCGTACACTAAAGAATTGAATATTTTTTGTTTTTGCAATAGTAGTATTGGTGGATTAATGTCAGTTGTATCACAGCAAATGCAAACGTTACAGTTGATGTAGTATCATACAAAAAAATGACATTGTGACATAGACATATTCTACAGCACACATATACCTCTTAATGTTAAGGTAAAGCACTATGGTTATATGCAGCTAACATAATTTGTTTGATCTATGTATTTATCTATTTATTAACGTATTTATTTATTGTAGTTATTTTCAGTATCAGCTCAAGATAACGATTTATATTCCCCCCAAAAGCACAACTAATTGATTAGGAACAGAATTAAAGAATATTATAATATTGATTGGAAAACAAATAGCTTAACAAAGCTGTAACTGTAACATTTTAAGAGGTTATGAACAGAATCAGAATCGTAAGCAGTGTTTATGAAATAACAATTGCCCTGAAAATAAAATATGTTATTTTAAATAAAAACAAGGAAACAAATGGAATAAGATGTAACATTAGAACAAATAGCAAATATGAATTTGAATGTATGAAGATTCAGCCGGTTGGGAAGCAAAAATATGTTATATCAAATAAAGTTTATTTATAAAATGACCTACCTGGCACAGGAGTTGAGGTGATATCGACTGTGAAATAATATTGTAGCAATACCAATAGTCGGTCCCACCAGTATTCGACAAGTGGGTAGCTATTGACACTATCAGACCAGTGGACGCATAACCACAACTGCATCAACGATAATAATTTCACGATTTAGCTTTAAATAAAAACGTTTGCACTTTATACGACTTAAATTCTGTGGTATTATTCGTCGAAATGTTTAGTGTGCGGTGCCGAATACTAGTTGATCTACGGTGTACCGTAAACCGTTCGTCAACCATTATCTGGTCGTCGTCGAACTGAATTACACGTCACATACTACACATAACTAAAATGATACAAGCCAGGTAACACTGCTTCATGGTAGCGTAGATGCAATTTTGTTTTATTCAACAATAAAAATGTTAAATTCTAAACGATAATTCGGAGGCATTGCCTTGTCACAATATTACGGTACTGTGCCGAATACTAGTCGATCTACGATGTGGCGTATACCGTTTCTCAACCATTATCTGGCCACCTTCGAACTGAACTACCCGCGTCACGTACTTCACATTACTAAAATGATACAATCCAGGTAACACTGCTTCGTGGTAGAGAAGATACGATTTTGTTTTACCCAAATATAAGAATGTTAAATTCCAAACGATAATTCGAAGGCGTTGCCTTGTCGCAATGTTACTGTACGGTGCCGAATACTAGTGGATCTACGGTGAACCCAAGTATCCCGTTTGTCAACCATTATCTGGTCGCCGTCGAACTGAACTACACGTGTCACATACTTCACATTATTAAAATAATACAAGCCAGGTAACACTGCTTCGTGGTATAGTAGATACGATTTTATCTCACCCCAATATAAGAATGTTACAATGCACACGATAAGTCCAGGGTGTCAATAATAGTTTACATGTTATTGATGACCGCTTATTGGCTCATTTAAGGGAAATCCCCCAAATACCTCATTTTTCCAAAAGTCGGTTAGAATCATGCGCGTACTTTTCCTAACATTACATCAAATCACATTGAGATATTTCAGTATATCCACTTTAGAAAGTAGATTGTGATTATTAATACTGACATTGCCATAAGAATAAAATGGTCCATATAGATATTGTAATGACAAATATAAGACGTTGCTTGACTGATAGAGACCATGTTTTAGAGAATTTGCGGTGGATCCTTTAACCACGCGGCATTAGATATAGACACTACATCGCTTGGTTGATAGTTACTGCAGAAGTAGACTAAGCGTGTGTTGTCTCCAGGAGACAGACCATCTCCAATATACAGCCACCAGTAAAATCTTGTAAAGTGGAATTGTATTCTTCTGCCCACAGATGTGTTGAAGGTCCACCACGGGTAGCTGCCATCTCCAGCCCGATAAGCGTTCCGCACGTCAGTGTCCGTCAGTGTTATGGTATCATCATCTCCAAGGAAATAATGTTCTGTCAGAATATGATGGAAGATTGACATGATTATGCATCACTACAAAATCTTTTTATTATATATGTGTTTGTTAAATGTAACATTCAATATGAATTTTGTTCATAATGTATGGTATCCTATCCCTGGGATCGTGTTATATTGCTTACTTTACATTCAAGTAGCTATTGATTTGTTATCTTTGCAAACATTGACATTCTTCACGACAGGGTAGAGTTAGTTTTGGAACAGAAGATCAATTTCCTAGAGATAAAATAGTAATTGTACAATTGCGAATTACACAAATCCTCTTTTTAAAGTGTGTTTGTCAGTTATATTTTATACTCGTTACATATAAACAATAAAGTGCGTGATAGCTACGTATTAAGAACGCTTTGTCACATGAGAAACCGAAACTATGAATACGTACTAAAACATCGTTGATTACTAACAGGAATGTCTAAAACGAGTGTGTCCAGTAAATACACATTTTTGATGTCATATTTTGGAAATAAAACGTATAACTCACCTTGAAAGAGGCATGATGTTGCGTTGAAGAATGTGGCCAGCCACAGGACATAGAGTAGCAAGATTCTGAAATTCGTCTCGGCCATCTTCACAGCTCTCACTATTGAAAATCGTAAAATTATTTGCACGTCTGGATGGTTTGTTTCAGTTAATACAACGACAGTTTACACACAAAAGAAACAAGCGAAAAATAAAGTAAACTATAGTCAGCACATTAACAGACATTGACCGATCAGCATGATGAGAGGATCCAGCAGCTTATGACGATTTCAGAGAAGCCTTATAATACGTACATTACATGGCGATGTATGCAAAAGTTGCTGAAGCACACGTCTCTACCTTGAAGGAACTGATACAAAATGTCGTTGGTTGCAAACCCTGTAGAAATATGCTCCGCCCATCGCTCGATACTCCCATTACCAATTGCAACCCAGCGTCGTAGCCACGGTCAGCCGGAATATGGAGTATATAGGGGGATTCCATTAAGGTCCGGGATAGAATATCGATTGTGCAGCGATTGTTATGTATCATTTTCCCCAAGGTATTGTAATGCACCATAGTCATAATAGTGTAGAGGAAAAGTTTCTACTCGAATATCACACAATGACTTTCTCTAAGAGGTTAAATAGGGTGAAATGCTGGAACAATGATTATGTAAGCTACAATTATGGCGGAATAATATTTATTTGGGTGTATTTTGTAATGTTTCATTTCAATTTCCTTACCTATTTTTAAAGGGACTTAGTAACATTGTCAAAATCCTAAAGATCCAATTTAAATTATAGCGGTTCCCTCATACATTGTTGTATTCGTATTGACAATAAAATCATGGGACAGGTTTCTGTTTTTCAAATTTTCCTTTCGTTACAAAGATATGTACGATTGAAATGTTCAGATAATAAAGACTCCGTTGGAGTTTTGAAACCGGGTACAATGAGCCCAGTGAGTTATTGAATATCACTTTGCATTGTTGCTCATTACTCGGCCATGCAACATCCATTTGACTTTATATTTGTACACAATACCCTGTGTACATATCAGATAACAACGATATACATTGCATCAACCATTGATCACTTTTTGCACATGTCAACAAAGTTACTAGATCCATTTAAGAATAATAAGCCTAGGAAAATGAACAAAGTACAACAAGAAAAAATGGTTTGATTTAATTTTGGAAAAAAAGGGTTCCATGGAGAACCATACAAACGATTTAACGGGATCTAGGAATTTTGTTGACATGTGCAAACAATGAGTAATGGTTGATGCAATGTATATTTTTGTTATCTCATATGTCCACGGGGTATTGTGTAACAATTTCAAGTGAAATGGACATTGCATGGCCAAGTAATGAGCAAAAATGCAACGTGATATTCACCAAAGGCCCAGTCCCATACTGACGATTTTCACGGCGACTCGCAACGACTCGCAACGATTTACTAGAACGAATCGACTCGATTTAGCCACGATTTAACAACGAATTGGGGAAAATTGTACGGCGACTCAAGACGAATATTCGTTCTTCAGTTCGTCCTTCTTTTGTCTTTAACCATTACGGTAAAAAAAATCGTGGCAGAAAAAAGTTGTGGTCCCATAGTGGCGATTTTTACGGCGACTCGCAACGAATTATCATTCGTGGACAAAATCGCTTGAGTCGTCGCGAGTCGTTGTTGTTCGTTGCGAGTCGTTGTAATTCGTTCTTCTAACCGTTGCGCATCGCGAAGAACGCCATGAATCGTGTTAGCACAACGAATGTTTTGGGACTGTTCATAACTATCGCCATGTCGCAACGATTTCCTCACATTCTTTTCATGGAACAATCGGGCAGTGTACAATATGAACAATCGGACCTGTTTGAGTCAGTTCCATGGCCGTAGATCTGTCATTAATATAATTCAACAGGGGGGGGGGGGGGGGGTGATATAATGGGCCGTATGCATAAAAACAAGCAATTGCTTGTGCTAGCCTTTTGCTTGAATCGGTATGCACACAAACAAGCAATTGCTTGCAAGCAAAAGCTTTTGCTTACAAGCACAAGCAATTGCTTACTGCTCGTAAGCAATTGCTAACCAAACAAGCAATTGCTTAAAACCGTATGCATAAAACGAACCTTTTACTTGTCTTGATAAGCAATTGCTTGCATTTTTTCAAGCACCTCCAGACCAGCTGGAGCTCTTGCTTACTAAGGACATTCGCGTTTTAGAATCAAGTTTTCATACCGTTTCAGGATGATTTAGAACTCCTGGTTCCAGAGGTTATGTTGTGTATACATATTTAATCAAATGGCTGTTATTTGTAGACATTTATATCCATGTAGGCAATTTTGTTCATGATTTGAAAATTATTTGCGTAAGAAAAATACTGTTGCCAGGTCGGGCACGACCAGGGAAAGCTGCTATGCAAGGGACTACACGACGTTTGCATACACTACGAATTCCCTTTGTTGTCACGATACATAGTATTGAAAGGCATTCACTCTTGTCTATTTTCTGATTTTATGACACACCTAGTATTGTGTTTGTAGGATTTCGCAAACTAGCCAACAAGCCAATGCTTTGCTTTAGTTGTAGATTTTACTATTAAAACCTTAACAAACGATGTGTAAGCTTTGTAAACCATGTCTTAACATATTTAGCAATTTGGGGATCCAAATAATTCAAATATAATCACGGATGTTTCAGATCTTTCTATTTTGATCAAACAGCGTTTACTTTGTGATTGAATGATGGTGACTCTTAAACCAGTCTGGCAATTTTGTTTTCACATCGCAATATGTGTTTGTTTCCTTAACCCTAATAAGCCCGGGGGCGGGGGACATAATGCCCCCCCCCCCCCCCGCGATTGTTTGTATTGCTCCCAAGCGCGGTAAAATGACGCGCCGCTGCTTGGTGACTTCTTTTCTTTGGGTCTTGCGCATATTTCAAAACAACAAATTTGAAAATCGGACCCACCGTTACGAAGTCACGTGATCTTTTGTCTATGCATGTCAGCCCGAAAATCTCTCAATTTCCTGATTTGTGTACAAAACGTATGGAAATATCAGTTTTCGTAAAAGGAGGTATATCATTGGTGATTTGGTCTTGTTTAAATTGTATACCGTATGTTTGTTTTGGGATTCAAAATAGTTGAATTACAGTTATAAATACAAATTAAAAAAACAAAAACAATACAATACATAAGTACCAACAAACAGAGAAATACATAAGAAATTATAATAAGAATAGAAAACATAAGGCCGAACCTGGCTCTTCCAAATTTTGTTGTCGTATTATTATTTCAAATGCTCTAAAGAATATATGTAGTGAAAACCAGAGTTTATTTATGAAGAATATATTATTTATGGGTAAAAATATGAATGTTATGACCTTATTTGCATCAATTACCATGAATATGAAAATTAAGGAATTTTTCTAAAAAATTAAAATTACCATTGTATTCTATACACTTAACTTATCATGCGTGAACATCTTCACGGCGATCGGCAGCTCCGCGGCCGAGATCTTAAGGGCATAACCCCCCCCCCCCCCCCCCCCCCCCCCCCCGGCCGTAGGAAGACTTCAAATGGCCCGTACTTTTTAAGGTTAAGGCGCCCTTTCAACCAAACACGTACTACCCCATTAAAATGTGAAGTGGAAGTGATACTCAATGATGTTATTTATATTATTGAAGCGCCCTTTCAACCAAACATGTACTAGCCCTTTAAAATGTGAAGTATATCTCTCTCCAACGAAACCTTGACTTTTCGATTGGTAAGTCATTAATTGATGCACTTATGTCTCATTTTCATAAATAATGTAATAAAATATCCTCTTCAAGATAAACATTAACATAGACAAGATTGGTAATTTGGCGATTGATGTACTTATGTCATATTTTCATATCTTCATGAAACATAACATCAAGTGAAACTATACCATCATAAAATATGTGACCGCACCAATTCAATTTAGTTTTGAAAGTAACAAGTACACGATGTTGTGAGAGCACTTGTAATGAAGTGATTCGTTTCCAGAAAAAAAGAAGAAATAAACATTAGCGAATCACAAAAATCAACGGCATCAAATAATATGTATATAAAACAGACTGAACTAGAACAGTACAATTATCATTTATTACATTGTTATGTACATACTCTAACACTTACCGATTTTGTTGGGTTTAGAGTGATAACGGCGTTACGTCAAATGTTCGGCAAACTGAGTTATGCACGCCATCTTGTAGGTCGGAACCTACTAGTTTTGTATAATTTTGCCCAATTTCGAAAATGATTATGCCGCATTTTAAGAAGATGTATATGTAATGAAAGATACATAAGTTGACTTGTACAGTGCTACCAAATGATTGTAAACATGATTATCTCCAAATTAGACTTTAAAAAAGTGACTTCGCGCCCTTCTTCCGCACACCCGACGACTTGTAAAACACGTGATCAGATAGCAGGCCAAATGTTTTCACAAGGAGAACCACGTGGGGTCTTGTTTCCCATACAGCAAAGTTTACCTAGATACAAATAGTGTTACTTAATTTTGTCCATGTATCATCAAGGTAATTTCCCCTTTGTAAAACAGGCAAGCATTCATAAAGACATCTTTATTGTTGTGGCTGTTGTTTTTAAAACAAGTTTGGGGTTGCATTCAAATTAGATATTGTACGCCAAGCAAATCTGCTTCCTGATGGTATATTCTTGCCATGATATGCCATTGAGATTGGTAAAAAATGTCACGAATCACCTAGCAACCATAAATATAAAGTAAATCGTGATTTTTTTTTTTTTTTAAAGAATCATTTCAGATTGATGCTGATAGGAACTGTAAAATATTTTGTTTTGTTTTTGTTTTAACCCCGGGTATTTACATTTAGCAAACTTCTCGGCACAAGGCCTTGGCCACTCATATACACAGAAGAGGCGGGGTGTGCATGGTACCAGAAACATTACTCCGGAAAATTAAACTTTATAATTAACAATACCCTACACATGACACTGTAAGCACTTTCATTTAAAACAAGTTTAACCCTTCGCCAGTAAGTGTGCCGGTAAAACTCCCATTATAATATACATCTATTTTAAAAAATTAAAAAAAAACGAAACTGAATGTAGACTATATTATTTTGTTAACATAATTATACAACACTTTAAAATGATACAGTTTTGGTAAAGCTGAGCTTTAGTAACCAAACCCTATAAGCAATAACATTACAAACTAATAGTTCACCATGTTCGAAATGTATATACATTTACAAACGGCTAAGTCAAAACGCCTGTTATCATTAACAAAGGGTCAATACAACACAAAAGAGCGCTCTCTCAAAAAAAAATCGTTTCAACCATTTTTCAAATACAATTATGCATGTGATGTTATGTTGAAATAATAATTAAATATAGAGATTAACAATTATTTAAAAACCTCTTTTGAAATTAACAACAAGAGAAAGTATTTTATTTTTTCTTTTAATCATCGAATAAATTTGGGCCCCGGATTGTTTTCCAAACGGATATATTTATTGATATTTCAGCCGTTTCTGGACCGATTTTGATCAAATAAAGCTAAGTCTGTACTTAAAACTGTATGCTCTTTTAAATGTGACACTTAGTTTCTCATTATTTCACGAGTAAATCATTTCATGCGGCGCTCTATATAGCAAACATTAGCTCCTCCTTTAAATGTATTTGTTCTCTGTATACACTTTATAACAATACTCATATAACTTGGCGGTAATAATAAGTGTATACTTAGAACACTTTGATTTAATTTTGTTTTCATAATCACCCTCCCGTCTTTATACATACGACAATAATACTAAAATTGTTCAACAGTTTCACAAACCAAATATGTAGCACACAACCGGCCTGTCGTGTATTTACCAATGCTATGCATTAGGTAATTAATTTTAGTCTTACTACACCAAGTCTCAATCTACACACATTTTTCCCCTGACCCCTCAAGCAGTGATGCGAAAGGTTCCGAAGTACATTCTTATTCACAATATATAAATGTCGCCCTCTATCGGACGCATCCCATAAACCAAAACAAGATTTTAGAGTCTGGCAGGCAGAAACATACAACACTGCATCAACATCAATGACTGGTCTAGTAAAGACGTTTATACATCAAATTAAGAACATCAAAATCACTTCCCTATGATGCACCAAAATCATATTAATTCTTTTTTTTCAACTTCCTTTTATTTTCTCAATATGTTTTGACCGAGTTAATTCACAATTAAATAATTTATTATTTTTACTCCTGTACCTGATTTACTTTCAAACTAAAACTACATATATTCATTCCACAATTACCGTTCTTATTTTTAAATACCATATAGCATGACTTTTCTGCTGAAAATGTCATTTTCTCCGCCTTACTCCATTCGTACAGAGTCCAGAATACAAAACTGTAGCTTACCCTCTAATAGTTTCAGCTTTACAAGGGATCCAGCTGCTGATAGAACTTTTGATAAATCGCTAACCAAAATATTAAACAACACAGGAAACATCCTACTTCCTTGAGGCAAGCTAACGACAAACAAATTATTGGACGTTTCTCCATTAACGCTCACTTTCAATGATGTATTAGAACAACAGTCTACCATTAATCCCATACATCTTAAACTTCCTTATAATACTACCGTTCTTAACGGAGTCATACGCTTTCTAAAAGTCGATAAATACCACACGCAAATATACTTTAACAAGCATGCATTTGTTAACATCTGTATCTAACATGACTATACAATCAAGGACTCCACTGCCCTTCATAAACCCCGATTGACACTCGAATATAATGTTGTGTTTTTTTACATACTATTCCAATCTCTTAAATATCATAATTTACATTAACTTAAACAAATATGAGGTCAAGGATATCTGTCTTTATGACTGAGGGACTGTCTCACTCTGCTCTTGTTTTGATAATGGGAGGTGAACAGTCAGGACCACTTTCGCTGTTCCATTATCAATCATGAAAATGGAGGTTTCCCACTATTCTCTAATCAATGTCGCTAGATGGCGCATAATCATGGCGATAGTGTCATGCGATACTATCGGTGATCGAAACAAAAATGGAATTTTGTACAGCCGTTTTCACATAATATTTGCAGCTATGTGTCTGCCATTCTCGCCTTTCGCGTGCTGTTGTTTTAATAATGGGTCATGAATAGCATGTTATCATTGATTAGGAAGGTCAGACGTTCCACATACACGACTAAACAATTGCAATGTTTTTTGTTGAGGACTATTTGACATACATATGGCCTTTATGAATACCATATAAGCCTGGGGTTGATTCCTTTGACCATTTAATCGCTGACTTTAATTCAAACATATCAAATGGCTCATTTAAACGTTCTACTGAATGTGTGCCATGTAATAAGTACGAATCACTTTTATGAACAATAGTAATGTAGTACCTACACGAATATTATCCTTGTAGCAGCCTTACTGCCCGATTTATCACATTTATCAAATTTATCACTTACGCAACGTTTCTTTTCAGATCACAAACTGCTAAAACTGTTGCATCAGAAAATGGGCTCCTTTGCCATCAAGTGTCTGCCGTCACGTGGTCTGGCGTGTTTTAAGATTCAACAGGGCTCATTAAAGGACAATGGCATCCGGACAAATTGTTGTATGCACTATAATACACTGAATAGGATGAATAATCCCTGAACATTTGAGCACAATCTGTCAAGAAATAAACAAACTATGGCTCTTTGAAAATATCCATTTATTTATATGAGTAACTCTAATTGACAACGCACTCTGGCAAAGTTGTGGACTACTCCTCATACATTTTGTACACAAAATGTCAGTTTTGTTAAATTTTCTCAAAATATATGTTTACCCTTCATTTGAGTTCAACATATTTTGTGTAGAATATATTTATACACAACATATCGTGAGATTGGGGAATGGAAAAGTGTGACTATGAAGAAAAATTGAAAAAATGGGAAAACATGGGTTGTGTACAAAACATATGGGGAGTAGTCCACAAACTTTTCAGAGTGCGTTGCCAATTTGAGTTCCCCATAATGGGCATCTTCAAAGAGCCATAGTGTTCTTGTTTATCGCCCGATTATGCTCTAATTTTCAGAGATTATTCCTCTTAATCTCTTAGTCTATGAAAGCAACAGTTTGCTTGGGTTTCATTACCCTTTAATTGTGAAATGGACAACCCAATACTACGACGATGTCAGAAGCTCAACTGAAAGTGTGGAATACACAACCCGGGAAGGCAGGAGCGTCCCACACTCCAAACCTTACTGCAATGCCACCAACAACTGAAGCTTTAACAGAATAGGTATATCGTGCCCATCTTTGGATGGGTGGAAGAGTGCATTATAGTTGAATCCATCGATATTGGATCCCACTGCATTAATTCGGATACAGGAAAGATAGAGAAACAACGTCTTGCACTTGTAAACATGAATAGATTTACTAAAATTGTATTTATCAAAACCTGCACCATAACTTTGCAATCTATACAAACTAATAGTAATAACATTACAATGCTCGAAATGTATACAACACTAGGTCCACAAATTGGTGTAATAAAAAAAGAGCCGTTAAAACTCAAAAAGCGCTCTCTGAAAACTCATTGGTTTCAGCCATTTTAAATGCTGCATGTGACGTTTTGTTTAAATAATGATGTAATTGAAAGATCATCAACAACTATTAAAAACCTCTTTTGAAATTGTTTTGAAAAAGTGCATGCGTTTTATTTATTTGTTTAAAAGTATCTAATAAATATGGGCCCCAGATGTATTGCGGACGGATATATCTATTAATATTTCAGCGGATTTTGAACCGATTTCGATCAAATGCATTTATTCTGTCATTAAAATTGTATGCCCTTTCGAATTAATTCACACTAAATTTTGCATTACCTCACAAACAAATTATTCGTGTAGCGCCCTTTATACCAAAACGTGAATACACGTTAAATACCCACATATTGCTAGTTCTTGCAAAAATAACTTACCCGCACTTTGATCATGTTGATCCTAATGTTTTACCCTTGAACCGACATTTTTGTATTGTTAGGTTTGTGTAACGTTATTTCACAATATAACTTTTTAATTAAGTTTACTATTCTTATTTGCCCACAAGTACACTGCATGCTTAGTCAACAATAAAGTCAGTGTCCAAATTAGTGGGTACGATATCCTTGCGGTCGCGATTATATTGTGGACCTGCTTAAAATGAAACCAATAAGTGTATCCACTAGCTAAAATGAACAAATATATCTAAATATACATTTCGTAACAAAGAGCTTTGCGGTATACGCCAATTAACCTTCGATTGTGTACAATAATGCCATGTTCCGCTGACTTAATACAAGCATATACAAAACAAGAATGATTCAAACGCAAAGTGTTACGTAATTAGATTACGTCATTAGGGATACATCAAGAGAAAGACCCATGGCAGAAATGTATAACCAATAGTGTTGTAAACATAATTGTTAACCACGACGTCAGTTGCGTAGCGAGAGTCAACGGATTGGGGGGGGGGGGGGGGGGGAGAGGGGGGGGGGGGGGCACAACTGCGAGGGAGCAGAGCGACCAAGCGTAAGGCCCGACGGGGGAGGGGTGTGGGAGGGGGGTCACCCCCCTCCCAAGGTAGAGAGCATTTGCAAATTTTTACTCGAAATAATGCAATCTGGTGCATATCTTGGAAGGAAATTTGATAATACTGAATTAAAGAAATCATTACTCAAATCATCTCCCTCATGATAAATTATGCAAACGCACTCGAATCTACGTGTACACACACACCAGACTCAAATACGCTCACATCGTATTATATATCCGTGCTTGTCTACACTTATTTGTGGGAGGATGTGGGATTGGGTTTACCCCCTCCCACGTGGAGAACATGTTTTAAATGGTGTTTACAATATCACTGTAAAAGTATTGTCATTACTGTCCTAATCATTATAAATTGTCATTATGCATTTTGTAATATGTTAAAAAGATTGAACTGCGAAACATGTGGGGATTCGGAAATAATATCGCTAGTGATATTCGTTTGTCTCGCAATGTATGGTCAAACTAGGAATCTAAAAGATCATGACGTTTCGTGTGCCGCTGCAACACTTTGTCAAATGATATTATCTAATGTAGACAATCGGTATTTATGCTCTACCGTGGCTCCCTACGCACAATCTCACATAAGCGAGCACGTACCCAATAGGTCAAAAACGGGCCGCATTGATTGGCCGGTGCACACGGGCACGCAACCAATCAATCATGTCATGGCGACGTATCGTACGCTGGTTCGGTAGGCGGAACGATCCAGTGTCCCGTTGATTGGTTGCGTGCCCGTGTGCACCGGCCAATCAATGCGGCCCGTTTTTGACCTATTGGGTACGTGCTCGCTTATGTGAGATTCTGCGTTGGGAGCCACGGTAGAGCATAAATACCGATTGTCTACATTAGATAATATCATTTGACAAAGTGTTGCAGCGGCACACGAAACGTCATGATCTTTTAGATTCCTAGTTTGACCATACATTGCGAGACAAACGAATATCACTAGCGATATTATTTCCGATACTATATCGGCAATGGATAATATATTTACTATGTGGGGATTGTTTGACACACTAAAACACACGCTGTTGATCCCATGTGTATCTACTGGCCTGCTGGCGGAACTGTTGTTTCTGGCGTACATTGTCTGCTAAGGTGGATCTGTAAATGATGCGTTGATGTGGAAGGTGAATTTTCAAGAAGGGGGGGGGGGAATGTTATCTAACGTAGGGGGTATTGCGATTGAGCGAAGCGACCAAGCGGCTGAGAATATGGTAGGGGGTGTCCCCCTCGCACTGAAGAGAGCTTTTTTAAATTGTTGGCTTTAAATTGTGCGATTTGGTGCATACCCGAGACAGATATATATGATTCGTAGTTCAAGCTATAGAATCAAACATACCCAATGTATGCATACTAAAATGTGAGAGGGACAATCCACATACCATTCAAATCCCATTAAATATCATCTTTTCCATTAACTTAAACAATTATGATGTCAGGGATATATGTCCATATGAATGAGGGTCTGCCTCACTCTGTCATTGATTTAGTAATGGGACATGAATATGATGTAACCATCGATAAGGTTGGTCACCCGTTTCCCAAACACGAGTAAAGAACTTCAATACTTTTTCTTGAGCACTTGTTGACATACATGAAATATCGTGTTTAAAAATACCACCTATGCCTGGGGTTGATTCATTTGACCATTAAATCGCTGACTTTAAATCATATAAAATGGTTCATGAATTGTAAACTTTTTACTTAATGTGTGCCATATAATAAGTACGAATCACTTTAATGAACAAAAGTATTAGTACCTGCACGAATACTATCCTTGTAGCAACTAAACTGCCCAATCATGCATTTGAAACATCAAAATCGTCACTTACGCAACGTTTCTTTTCAGATCACAAACTGCTAAAACGATTGCATCAGAAAATGAGTTTCTTTGCCATCGATTGTCTGCCGTGGTATGCCGTGTTTCATGATTAAACCGTGTGCCGTATGCCGTGTTTCAAGATTAACCCTCAACAGATATAAATAATTGCACTTATCTCCTACCGGAGACACTCGTATCAAATTCAAATCTGTTATCAACAGTTCAAGACAGTACAAGTAAAAAAACTTGAAATTCGCAATACCTCTCCTTATCTTCACTACAGCTCTTAAATGATCGTTTTGTAATGAATCATAACCACAAATAAGACGGTATGCGTGCAGTGATTTGTACTTCATATTTGTATGAAATACTTTACAGTGCTCCGTTAAAATGTGCGATCCAGGGCAGATATGAACATGGTACACAATTGAAGTGCCGTGTAACATACACTGCCGCTCTTTGATAATGCTGACAATGGTGGTGGTGATGATGCTGCTGATGATAATAATGATTTCACGTGAAAATGTGTGTGTGTGTGTGGGTGGGGGGGGGGGGGGGTCGGGTGGGGGTGGGGGAGAGTGATTATGATGGTGGTGGATATGATGATGATGATGGTGGTGATGATGATGATGATGGTGATAATGGTGATAATGAGCATTATGAGGATGAAGATGAGAAGGATGATGCTGATGATAATGATGATGAGGATGATAAGGATGATGAGGATGATGATAACAAGTAAAACTTTTCTTTTATTTCAAGATAATTTGTAAAAATCTGTCTAGTGGTAAGATGTATCACTGTAGCACAAATCAACGTAGGCCCTGGGGCTCGATTTTTGACCAGTGACATTTGCCATGGTAGTTTTAATCATTGGCTCGATCTCATCGATGTCTGTGTGATAAAATGCTAGGAATAATAGCAAAAAGGACGCTGCAGATATCACATACCTTCCCAACTCATTCAACAGTCAGGACCACTTTCGTTTTTCCACTATCGTGAAAATAGCGGTTTCCCACTATTCTCCAATCAATGTCGCTAGATGGCGCATATATCGTGGCGATAGTACCATGCGATACTATCGGTGATCGAAACAAAATAGAATTGTGTACAGCCGTTTTTTACATATATGCAGCTTTGTGTCCGCCATTCTCGCCTTCCGCGTGCTAAGTTTATCTTGCCGTTCTCTTATCTTGTCGAGCTATACGCCTCTCTCACACGCTCCCTCCTTTACTCTCATTATTTCGCACCGTACTAGTTCATACGGCATCAAACACCTGTCGCGTAAGTCTATGCGCGAATCAACCGTTTATTTGAAAAACGAACCCGCATAATCGAGCAAGATTGTCTTAAAATGTTCTGGCCAGATCATTTAGACAAACTACGCACCATTAGTTTAATTATCAAGGATGCTACACATTTATTATTTAGATGATCTGTCCAGAACATTGGGCGAAATAAATGTAATTTAATTGAATGTAGTCGTTGCACAAATATCCCCATTGCCACAACACGTGGAACCGAAAATGACGCAATACTGGGTGTCACGTGATAATCGCGGAATAGCGCTTTTCCGCTATTTTGGCCGATAGCGTTTTTGCGAAAGTGGTCCTGACTGTTCAACCGTAAAAAATTACCAAAGCATATCCAGAGACCAGTAGATCTAGGGCTACTCCTGGGCTATGATCAAACTCTCTGACTCTCTTTAAACACGCATGGAGGTAACGATAACGGACCAGCGACATTTACCATGATAATAAGCAACATTCGCTCTGACTCATAGAAGTCAATATGCTACAGAGTAGCATACAAATCAAAATAATGTAACAGAGCATAAATTCTGCCCTTATTCATTCAATCGTAAAGGATTACACGAGTATATCTAGAGATCATTCGGTTGAACTACATGAACTAGGGCTCATACTGGGTCATGATCTGATCTCGGACACATGGTTCGACACCTAGTATCCCTCCTTCAAACATGTGTCTAGATCAACTCCTACTCGCCTTTATCACCCATATTGGCCGGCCTGATTTGAAACGATGGCTGTGCCTTTCAGATGGTAGCGATGAAGGGATGTCTCAGGCGAAAACAAATTGTAGTCGCAGCCTTTGTCACTCATATTCGGCTCGCTGATTCGGAACGTAGTAGTCTGCGCCTTTCGGCTGGTGACGGTAAATGGATATCACAGGCGAATAATAGGCGTTGTTAATTGAACGTTTCAGACGCTATTAAACAAATAGACAACCAGCTAGCCCAGCTATAACCAACTATACAAATAAATTACTAGGCTTAGGATAAGATCTGCACAAAATCCTCTCAATTAAAGGGGAATATAATCAAGTGCATGGTGAAAGATAATTTCCCGAGCAATTTAATCGGCAATCTTTCGGAATTGCTTATGGGATGCACGATGTAAGGGACTTATCCCTGGATAGGTAAATATACAATATTTAGTCCCTTATACAATCACTAGCATAATGGTCATTTGCTTTTTGTTGGGGATGGGGGGGGGGGGGGGGGGGGGTGTTGTGGGGGCTTTGAACATTTAAGCGCCAGGATGCTGGGTTTAGCAGGTGATACCCCAATAAATAAATATAATTATTTGGAAATATTGATGTTGACAAATGGGTTTTAGAACTTTCAAGCATTTGTGTATGTCACTCAATGAATGTACGTATCAATTACCCCGTTGGATGTACGTGAGAGGATGCACCCCCCCCCCCCCCCCCCCCCCAACCCACCCCCGAAGCCCCGGCCCCATCTTTACTTTAAAGGGATCTAGTAACTTTGCAAAAAGTGATGAGTGGTTGATACAATGTATATTGCTGTTATCTTATATGTCCACTGGGTGTTGTGTGAACATTTCAAGTTAAATGGACTTTATATGGCCGAGTAATGAGCAAAAATGCAAAGCAATATTCACTAACTCATTGCACTCACTTTGTACACGGTTCTGACGATCCGTTGGATAATTAGACATCTGAACACTTCAATGTAAATATCTTTTTAACGAAAGGGAAATTTGAAAAAATGAAACCTGTCCCATGCTTTTTTTTGTTTTAATAAGAATACAACAAGGTATGAGGGAACCGCTAGAATTTAAATTGAATTTAGAGGATTTGGACAATGTTACTTAGTCCCTTTAATGACAGTAAATCTAAAAATAATAAACTGGTGTGTTACATACACGATGTTGTATCAGCATTTATTATACAGATACGTTTGGAGCGAGGCATTGAGAGTCCTATATCGTGCTCGTGCTAGGTATTTTAAGTCCACGGCACGTGCCAACTAGCATGACTACTTTTTTCTCAGATTACCAAGCACATAGGGGATTTACAAAAAAGAGATTGGATAGGCTTTGAGATGTCTCGACATCGGCGCAGAAAGAGGGGCATGGGGGGGGGGGGGGGCGTAGGAACTAGATCATCATCATCAACATCATTATCATCATCATCATTATCGTAATCATCGTCGACAACGCCATCATCATCATCATCATCACTATTATTATTATTATTATTATCATCATCATCATATTCATCTTCATCATCATCATCATCGTCCTCATCATCATCATCATCATCTTTAGCATCATCATTTTCATCTCCAAATGTTCCGTCCAATAGTAGTTTCATTATGACTACCTACCTATTTTCTCAGATTGGAATTGAAATTGGTTGACTTGACTATTAAAGCTACTGGATGTATAATATGTTTAAAGAGGCGTTGCATCCTATATATTAAAGCGGTGTACACTATTATCGCCCGAATGAGTTTGCGTTGGTCACATGCATACATAAGTAATCACCACGATGGTTTGTGCAAATTTAGTGCCCTCATGAATTTTAGCAGATGCAACCCATATTTAGCATCCAGTATAATACAATTAGATACCCCCTACTGGCTAAGCGATACGCACTGTTTTATTGCCGGAGCGAGTTTGCGTTGGTCATAGCATAAATAAGTATTTATGGTTTGTACAAACTTAGTGCCCTTATGAATCTAAACCGATGCATTTCATGTTAAACATCCAGTATTATGAAGTAAGATACCCTCTAACTGGCCCAGCGAAACACACTCTATTTTTGCCGGAGTGAGTTTACGTAGGTCACATACACAAATTAATGAGCACAGAGTTTCTATAAACCAAAAATTATGTGTCCTTATGAAACTAAACCAACGCATTCCATTTTTAACATCCAGTATTATGAAATTAGATACCCTCTACTGGCCAGGTGATACACACTCTATTAAAACTCGAGTGGAGTTGCGCTGGTCACATAAAGATATTAACATGTTGACGTCTTTGAAAGTTTGAACTCGATAGATGGCGCTATACAAGTACTGTGGATCATCATCATTATCATTATCATCATCGTTGCCGTCATCATTGAGTTTCAGTTGAGTTTATTTATTTATTCACGGTAAAAAGCCTGCTATCAGCTAAAAAGCTGCTTTTCAGCAAGGCCGGGACACATATTTCCAGAAACAAAACATCAAACATTTTAAAAGTGATACATAACAGAACACGGAATAAACAATTTAAACTTAATCTAAACTACAACAAGAACATTATCATCATCATCATCATCATCATCTCCAAATATTTTGTCCATATGAAGCGTCCTTATGGAACTAAACCGACCCATTCCATGTTTAACATCCAGTATTATAACATTAGATACACTCTACTGGTCAAGCGACGCGCATGCTATCATGGTTATTATCCCAGAAAGTATGTATTTATATAGCCAGGAGTATAATGAGATGAGCAAAATCCGGTTTGGGCTTATCATAGTCTGATGACTTTAAAGACCGATTCAGGGTTTGTGAAATAATATTTTTCCATGAATTTCGATGCGTTTGGTACAGGCGTGTTGAAAAATGTCTTATTAGAGGGGGTAAAAATAACATGGATACAGAGAGGAAGTAAAAATGCATTCAGATTATAAGAAAAACGAAAACAAAACACATTTAGTAAAAGAATGGTAGAGAAAACATCAAGAACAGTAGAGATAAAGAAAGAATAGAAAGACAAATACAATAAGGAAGAGAGATGGAAGTGAGTGATGGAGAGAGAGGGAGAGGGAGAAAGAGAAGAGCGCGATGAGAGACAATTTTACCTAAGTCTGCGGGCTCGTACTTACTACTAAGTGAAATACAGAAAAGGACTAAGCTTAGTACTAGACTGGTGTACGTCTGTTTGTAACTTATACAAATAGAAAAGAAAGAGAGAGGTGGAGAGAAAGTAAGACAGAGGGGGAGAAAAGAAGAGAGCGACATTGGAGTAGAGATAGTGGATCATTCCATTAAAAAGAGGAACATAGAGACTGAGGCTGTGGAAGTAGGGGAGTAAGAGAGGGAAGAGGGGGGAGAGGGGGACAGAGAAGAGTGCGATGAGGAAGATGGAGAGAGAGGCAGCGGAGTCAATGAGAAAAGAGGAAAAGAGGGAGGCTGCGGAAGATAATAAGAACGAGGGGAGAGACAGAGAGGAGAGAGAGGGAGGGGAGGGTAGGGAGAGAGCGGAGTGAGAAAGTTTGATTAGGGGGCAGGTGGCGGAAGGAGGCTATGTATATTATATTATCCATCTAACACTTTGCGCAGGGCTCTCATCCGGCAAATTCAAGGACAGATCGAACTATGCAAAAAAAAAAACATACATGAGATAAGATTACAGCAGCTATTGTTTGGTGATTGCAGTATAATCTTATTCATATAGATATACCAACCAGAAAGTATACACGTTGTTTAACAGTGTGGACCACAGTGTGAACGCATGGCTGTGGACATCTTGTTCAATTGGAGTTTTTGAATAGTGGCGGCGCTTATCACACTGTGATTAAACTGTGAACGCATCTTATAACACCGTGTGCTGACATTCTGGTAACAGTGTGCTTAAAGTGTGATCACAGTGTGTTCACAGTGTGCTCCCAGTGTGATCACAGTGTGAGAGTTGAGAGTGCCGACTGTGTGCTCACAATGTGATTACAGTGTGCTCGCAGTGTGTTCACAGTGTGGTCGCAGTGTGTATACATTGTGATCACAGTGGGTTAACATTGCAAGGCCAATTTTTATAATGTGATTAGTATTGACACACACAGTAAAACGCTAGTTAATAAATATGGTCCAGACAGTGTGTTCACACTGTGGTCCACACTGCGAAACAGAGTGTGTTCACACTGTGAACATGTTGTGTTCTGTTTTGTCAAAGTAACAACACCGTGCAATAAATCATCAGGAAAACACATTTCAAACGTAAAATCATACTAAAGGGGAAAATGAGAATTATGAATATTTATAACATTTGTGTATGGAATTGGTCTTTCTTTAATAATTATGTTCATGCGTGCGCGATATTAAGCCAACTAACATCATTTGTATTTGAATCCCAAGTAGACGAGGATCTTACACGCCAAAGTGGAGACACCATTACCATTTGGTAACAATGGGAGAAATCAATACCCGAATATTACCTTTAAGGGAAAAGACGGAAGGGCGAAGCGTGAAGGAGGACATAATTGTCTCATGTGTTTTTTCATCCATGATTCGATTAAATCTATTTTGGGGAATTACAACAACTCTCAGTATTCGTTGTTTGTTTGTTTACACGCTGTGGGCATTTCTCAGGATACATGAGTCTTTTTAAGAATCTCAACTTGTTCATACAAAAAAAAAAACTCACATAAGCATCTAAATTCATTTAGACCGCGGGCCGAACCGTGAAAATCGCCTTATTTCTTGACTTTCGTGCTTCAAATCTTGTATCTACCTGAATTTTGGCATGTGGGTAGTGAAAAAGTCACTGAACACAAATTCATAACTCGTAAAAGCTCAAACAGTGCACAATTTTTCAAAAAGTAGAAACAACTTGGAATTTTCTCTCTGAAACATAATCCAATCCCAGTGCATCTCTCATTAGAACGTAACAGTGTCCCATAAGCTAGGGCCAATCAGATCGCTTGTTTTATCGTTGTGCTACAAGTTTGTTTTGATGCGATGTAATGACACGTACTTTATCTAGATTGTGTTGTTTACATGGAAACTAAACTCACAGTAAATTAATTCGTTTAGAGGAATTAATTCCGAAATAGATAAGGAATGAGTACCACCTTGACAATTTACCAAAAACAAATTAGAAGTTGATAAATAATGTTACGAAAAGAGACCGATACGTCACTAGCACTTCGGCTAACGAAGATCATCAGGCTATTGTCGCCTGAGCTCCGGGGCACTGGTCGGCTCCGAAAGGTGGCATGGAGGCATAATGCAATCGCCATCAGCATGAATCTAGTATCATTTACCCCGGGAAAAAGCTATCCTCCTAGTGACTCTTGGAATGGATTGTGATATATTTGTCTTTATTTAAAGGGAAAGTCCACCCTAAAACTAAGTTAGTTTAGATAATGGCATAAAAAAGAGAGGAACGTGACAGTGAAGAATTAACTTTTTGTAAATATTGCCTATTTTGTTATATTTGATTAATTGTAAGTGTTGTTTAATTGCTATGCATTGCTTTACCATGAATAATTTATATTTATATGTTTATTCAATAACCTGAATTTGAATTTCTGATTAAAAATAAGAAAGTCATGAATTTTTGTAAGTGTGATCAATCAAAAACAACTTGATAACTCCATGATGAAACATTTTCTGCTTCTATTTAAACCAACTTTTTTTCAGGGTGGACTTTTCATTTGAGGAAATAATTATAGGAGAGAAATAGAGGGGAGATGGAGAGATTGTGAAATTTGGTAGACTGGTATTAATTTACTTATGTACATTTGTTAAAAATTGTATTTATGTATTTGTTTGTTCATTTAGCATTTTTGTTTTTGCATCAGGACTATTGGTATTCCGATTCATCACACAGCACACTCCCCAACTTAAATCATCCTTCAGCATCTCATCGGCAATTACAACATCCCCCCTCCCCCCCCCCAAAAAAAGAATAAATTAATTAAATTAATTAAACAAAATAATAATAATAATAAATAATAAATAATAATATTAATAATAATAATAAATAAATAAATAAACAAAACATAAATAAAGAAATAAGTAACATAAATAAAAAAAAATTAAAAAACGCACATACACAGACAACTTCTCTATTCCCATATTGAATTGAATTGAATTGAATTTTATTAACCACTTTCATAAAAACATGCAAATACAATATAAACACAAGTACAATTTACATAGATCATTACAATAATAAGTACAAAGTAAGTTTGAGAACAAACAAACAATGGAAGAAAAAAAAAACAAGAAGAAGAGAAGAGAGAGGAAAGAAAAGAATTATGAAGTGGAAGGATCATCAGGAAAGTTGCAGAGAACTTATGAATAGATGACCCTAGAGCATTGAAATAGAAAGAGGGTAAGGGGATACCTACAAAGGATAACGGAAGGGAGGGCTGTTGGATTTAAATTTGTTGCATTAAATACATTTTCAATTTTCTTTTAAAAGTGCTTAATGTTGCACACTGTTTAATGTCATTGGCAAGTTTGTTCCACAATAATGGTCCTTTATATAAAAATATAGAATTTGAAAAAGATTTACGGCCATATATTAATCGAGTGTCAGAGGCAAATCTCGTATTATACTGATGCACATCACTATTGCACTGAAACATATTATTAAAAGTCATAGGTAATAAATTATGATAATAAGAGTACATAAATACACCAAGCTGGAATTCATGTAAAAGACAAATAGGTAAAATATTCAAAGATAAAAATAAAGGTCTAGAATGACTTAAGAAAGGCTTATGACAAATTATACGTACTGCTCTTTTTTGTAAGAGATAAATACGGTCTAGTAAATATTTATTGCATGATCCCCAAATAATGTTGCAATATGATATATATGGCAAGACCATTGTATTGTACAATAATAGCAAAACAGTTTGTGGTAAAGTGTCTTGAAGCTTACCCATGATTCCTATCATTTTCGAAATTTTAAGTAAAATATCACAAACATGACTCCTCCATTTCAAATCCCTATCAATAATAACGCCTAAAAACTTTGTTGAATCAGTGTGCTGTATTTCTTTATCATCCATATATATTTTTATTTTATCAATATTTTCTTTATTAGCATTAAATACCATAATGTGAGTATTCTCATAATTCAATTGTAATCTGTTTGCCTTAATCCACTCGCAAACCTTACGGAGTTCAATATTTAAAGTCTCCATCAAATAATCTGGATCTTTATGTTGATAAAAAATATTTGTATCATCTGCAAACAATAAAAAGTGTAATAATGGAGAAACTAAATGCAAATCATTAATGTATATCAAAAATAAGAGGGGGCCCAGGATTGAACCCTGAGGCACACCACAGCAGACTGGTTGCTGACTGGAGTATTTAAAATCATACACTGTAAATTGTTTCCTATCACTCAAATAACTTTGAAACAAATTTAATGTGGTGCCACGTATACCATAATAATGAAGTTTTGCAAGTAATACATCATGACTAATAGAGTCGAAAGCCTTTTGAAAATCTAAAAAAATGCCAACTATAATCTCATTATTCTCCATTGCTTGTGATACATGAACTAAAAAGTTTGAAAGGGCATGAGCAGTTGAATGTTTGGCCCTAAAACCAAATTGCTTGTTTGATAAAATATCATGTCTGTCTAAAAAATTTAAAAGCCGAGAATAAATACATTTTTCAAAAATTTTAGAGAAGAATGGAAGCAAAGAAATAGGTCTATAATTAGAAAAAATATCTTTAGGTCCTTTCTTATGTATGGGAATAACTTTGGCAATTTTAAGATCATTTGGGACAATTCCTTGTTCAAGACACAAATTAAAAATATTACAAAGAGGCTTACATATTAAATGTATAATTGTCTTTACAACATAAACATCAATAGAGTCAAAGCCTGTGGCTTTACCATTTTTAAAAGATAATGTGTGGTCTATAATTTCCTTTACTGTAATGGGTACAAAAAAGGCTGTGTGAGGATGAGTCAAAAATGAAGTAAAATGAACATTTGTATTTGTAAGATTCTTGTTTGCTATAGATTGCCCAATGTCTTTAAAATAATCATTAAAACCCTCTGCAATGTCTTGTGGATCAGTCAAAAGTAATCCATTGAGAGTAAATACAGAGGAATTACTGCACTTTTTGCTTCTTTGTAAAACATCATTAATGAGTTTCCAAGTCTTATTTATATTTCCTTTAAAAGTATTGAATTTTGACAAATAATATTGTCTTTTTGCAGCCCGAATTTGTTTTGTATAACTGTTTCTACATTTATTATAACGTTCTTTCTTTTGAGCAGTGGGTTTTTTAACATATTTTTTATATAACTTATTTTTTCTTGAACACATTTTTTTCAACTTTTTTGAAAACCATGGTTTGTTCCGCCTTTTAATTTTGACTCTTTTAATGGGAAAACAATGATCATATGCATCAACAAAAATTTTCATAAATTTTGAATACTTATAATTTGGATCCTCATAACAACTATCAAGAATACAATCAAAATCAATACCTCCTAGGTAATTCGCAAAATTAGCAATATTTTCATCATTAATATCATGTTTATAAATAACTGAGTCTTCCCTATGAATATCTTTATAATCAAATAACGAAAAAACTGGTAAATGATCAGAAATATCTGTAGTTATTATGCCAGGAAGAACTGAGCAGGAACTATTGGTAAAAATGTTATCAATCAAAGTGGCTGTATTATCTGTTATTCTGGTTGGTTTGATTATCAATGGATAAAAAGAAAATGAATACAAAAGTTCTAAAAATTCATTGCATGAATATTGCACATCTAATTTCAACAAATCCAAATTAAAATCGCCAAGAAAAATACACTCCTTTTTTTCCTTTTGCAAACTCCTCAATATTTGTTTCAAAGTATCAATAAAAATGGCCTTAGATTGATCAGGTGGTCTGTAAAAGCCTCCAATAACAATATGTTTGCCTGGTTTCAAAATTTCAATAAAAAAGACTTTCACATTGATCATTAAAAACAGAGATATCTTTGCGTGTAATATATTTAATATTGTCCTTAATTGCAAGTGAAATACCTCCACCTCTCCTGTCATTGCGAACTGTATGCTCCATATTATAACCTTCAAAACAAACATCATTTTTAATATTTTCATCAAGCCAGGTTTCAGAAAAGGCTATTACATCCAATGAACAATTTAAGGACAAGAGTAAAGTTTGTATATCCTCATAGTGCTTTGGCAAGCTGCGACAATTTACATGCAAAGTAGAAAAAGCATTATTCATGGTTGAACAAAATGTTGAAAAGCTTTCAGGTGTGACATAAATGGAATCATTTCCAGCTTCTTCCAGTAATGCGTCTTCTACATCTGCATTGACATTATTAAGTAAAACACTCATTATAAGTACTTAAATATACATGTATAACAGTTACACAAAAACTCTATGAGGCAAGTAGCTACAAACACATAAAGACACATGTTCAAGTGGCAAGGGTATATGATCATCTGGACCAACGAGTAATATATCATGAACATCGAGTATAAGAGTATTATAAAATTGCAACAGATTGAATGAAGAAAAGAATGCATAACGAAAGGACAGAGGATTTGATAAAAAGTAGAACACACACCCAAACAAAACAACAACAACAAAAAATCAAAGAAAATAAGCACTGCAGATGTATGCAGCTTAACTATAAAATTTGAATTGAGTAACTATGAATAAATATGAATAAGACAAATTGGAAAATTAAACAATTATTTTGAGATAAAATGCAAATTTAAAACGGATCTTAAAAAAGATCTTAAAATGGATCTTAAAATAAAACTTGCCAGAAACAATCCCTAAGGGTATGAGTCAGTTGGTAACGAGATTTATAAGGCAAGAATGTTTGAGAGTCAAGAATGTCATATGTTTAAATCTATCTTACTCTAACACACACACACATCCGCACATACACACACACACACACATACACACACCAACACATATATGTACACAAACATACAAACAATCCAGAGTCCAGACAATGTACTTATTTATCACACCAAATTAATTGATATTAAAACACGATTAGAACAGTTGTAAAAAAAATAAGATAAGTCAAATTTTCCATATTTAGTAAAATCTTTATGATCTTCTTTTATCTATCTCAAATGCATTGAAAATCACTGGAAGTTCTGGTAAATGGGCAAAATACAAAACAGTAGAAGTAATGCATATTATGAAGTAGACTAAATGTAAGAACAAGAATTGTTATCATAATGGGGTATAATTTTCTTGCTTTTGACAAAAATCTCCCAGGTGTATGTATTTAATAATTGTATTGTTTCATAACAACGACCAAACTCACTCATTAATAACAAAGCTATTTATCTGCCCCAAAAGTTAATGTGTACATGTTCATTGTACAGTATTAACAAGACAGTCTACTATACTTGTAAGCAATACAAAATTATCATAATTCATACAACAAATATTCAATATCATGGTGACTGTTACATTGATTCATACACAGCATGTAAACCAGACATACAATCAACTTCCCTATTACTTGCCTCTGATGATTTGTTGTCTTTGTTTTTAAACATAACATTGACAAAAATTATATTTGTCTTAATTTCATTAGTTTAGCTCCTCTGCAAATGAGGCAACGAACGGGCAACACATGCGGCTTGTCAAAGACATGGCTGGTAGAGGGTTGATGGTCGTGTGACAAGCTGGACCGAAGCAGTCTCTTTGGTGCAGGGGAATCCTCACTTGCTGACTCTTCCTGGGGCTCTTCTGTTGATAGCTGTGTCTTCTCAGCATCTGTGAATATTTACAAATAATTCAAGAAAAGGAGAAGGAAGAAAGGAACAATTAAAACCCATTTTATCAAAATCATTCTGAATTTAAAAATCAATTCAAGTAGATTATTGTTGTAGGTGGTAATGTTGAGAGCGTGGACCAGGCTGCTAAAGCGAACTCCAACACCGATGGTACTTTAGAAAAATTATATACAGATCATCATTTATTATCAATAGCTCAACACCGAGTGACGTCACTCCTGTATTTAATCCTCTCACAATTTCACGCAAAAAGCCTGTAAACCAAAGTGAAATCAGTGAGAAAAGGCATTTACATTTCATCATGCAGGATGTAAAATCTTAAATCATACTGTCTGTCAAACCAAAATAGAAAATGTTATTACTCCTTACAAATGTTATATAGCTCCAAGGATTTTCAGTCAAACCAATTTTATAGTGATGTTGTCATTTGGTTCATGATCTTGAGATAACCAACAATTAAAAGAAACTTGAAATCACAAATTTCCCAATGACTAGGGGTTGGTGTTAGTTAATAGGGAAATTACACGTAAATTGTCAACATTAACCATGGTACTGGGTTCAGCAGATAACATTCAACACCAGCTTTAAACACAAACTACTGGAAATGCAGATCATATTTTCCGAGGTCAATCCAAACACCAGACTTATTTCAAGTTCGGTGTTGTGGCTGGTGTTGCCCCAACATCGACACGGGGGGTGTATTTTCAAGTTCAAATTAATTTGATCTACGTCACCAAAATATATTTTAGCAAATCGCTATTCCTTAAGTACAGTGTAATTTGATGTAGATATGACATAGATACAATACATTTGAGCTTAGAATCTTTTTCAGAATACACTCCCGGCTTTCACACACACATAAAACACTCCTTCTCTACTTTGTACTATTTAGACTACATTATTTTTTTATAAGCATTCAATCATTGTTCAGTTACCTTTCTTCTTCTGAAATCTTGACAATGCTCTACTGATTGTTGTTGTGTTGCAGAAGTGTCGGTAGCAATCCACATGATATCCTTGAAGTTTAGTATGGTCATGGTGCTTCCTGGACCTGGTGAAAGACAATTAAAAATAGACATACTGATAGACTCTATAGTAAATGAGTAGAAGTTATGACTAAGTAGACTAAAGTAAAGACTAAATACTCTCTTAAGGTTCAGTCTAAATACAAGACTGGGGAGTAGTTAACGCCACAGAGACCATACAAATTATACAAATTAGCAACAACATCAATGTGCCTCTCCATGTATGTTTGCATTAATAAATCATAGTCATAAACTACTAGTACTAGTACTTTAGTAGTATGAGTAGTTCTGTCTACAGCACCTATGCTCGCCTTGCTTGGACCTTGCCTGGTGTTTATCTGTACTGCCCACATATAAATATAATATGCTGAACCCTGGGCCTGGCCTGAATTGCTAAAAATTTGAATAAAAACAAATTAACAATAGTCAAAAGTAATTTACTGAACTGTCTAATGTCTTCATGGAATCATTCATGGTCTTTACCACATCTACAATGTAAATGGTTCTGACTTCAGTTTATGTCAACAGTACTCAGAGTCTAGTAAATTTTAGTTTTTAACAACAAACATTAATTTATTATTCTCTGAGTCTGGCCGCCCTGCCTAGGTTTAGGAAGGGCAGTGAGTGCAATTTAATTTTGGGAAATATTTAATTTGATGTAGACCTAGATCCGTTCATATTAATTATAACTTACCTGCCAGTTCCCGATTCCTTACGCTTGAAGTTGGAGTTAGAGTCATCTTCTTCACTTTCGACCTCCGGCTCTGGCTCTACCTCGTCAGTACTGACTTGTCCCACACCTTCACTTCCGTGTACTTGTTTCAAACATTTCTCGGCAACGTCACATTCCAAACTCTCTTTCAAGGTTATCCACTTAGCTGCACACTCCTTACACTTTTGATAGCTTTTATCACTAAATGGTATAAGCTTGCTCTGAGTTTCGATGACATGTATGGCACAGAAGTTGGATTTATTTGCTTCGAAACTTTCCGTCGCACTGGCATCAAATGACGTGGTGGCCGCCATGATCCCAGTGATTGTCGTTCGGGCTTGCGCATGAAACGAAGGCCGTGATTGGTCAAAAGGCCAGTCAGTCTGCAAATCATGCTATGAGCAACGTACTGTGATTGGTAATTTTTACCGTCGAAAATGAAAAATTGTGGCATTTTTTTGTTTTTTTTTTTTCATATTTTCAGAAAATGTGCAGGTTTTATTCTTGACGAGTTTCAGGTATGATTTCAATACTATTTTTACACATGTCGACAAAAAACTAGCTAGATACAAAATTTGAAGCACGAGATGAAACGATAATGGACCTCGGCCCGCGGTCTAATTCTGACTTTCACGATTTTCCATATAAATATATATATGATCTCTGTCTGTGGCACTGCCACCGCTGCCTGACGTGAAAGTACGCCACCTACGGGTAATGCAAAGTATACAACATAAATTATATCAATCCACAGTAATAGATGAAGAAAAAAACATCCAAATTCAGCACCACTTCCCACTATCAGTGTAAGCATCGTTTTCCTTATTAAACATTAATGCTCAGACATCAAATTATGTAATTATTATTGATTTGTGGGGACTTAGTAATGATCCTATACAAAATGTGATCAGGGCGTCACGTATGAGCACATAGAAGTATGTGCTTCTAGATAAATAGACATGCTAAATATCCATAGCATTGTGTGGAGCAACAAATGGCATAGTGGAGTCTATGTTGTCTTGAATGCTGAAGGTCATAATTCAAGCCTGGATACAAGACATTTTTTTTTCTCTCTCCAAACTGTACTATTTGGTTATCATTTCAATCATCCTACCAACCAACCTTGACACAACACTCTTTAAATTATTTATTTTCTCTTGATTGATTAAACAAACATTAACACACACACACACATACACACAAACAAACAAATACACGCACACGCATACACACTCACACCTCGCACGATTTAAACTGTCGAAAGGCATACAATCTCAATTGTCTATTTCCGATTTTCTGTCACACTTGTTATCGTGGTTGTTGATTAGTTTCGCTCAGGATTTCGGAAATTGGCCCTTAAAGTCATACCTGTAAAGTGTCCAAATCCACGAAAATTACTTGGAGCTTCCTCGTTTCTCTTCTACCGTGTTGTTTAGCTTATGGTAAGAGAAGAGAGAAGAAGAAAATAGGGTTTGATTTTTTCAAATGTCCCTTTAGTATGAAGATAATTATCATTGAAAATCATTATTTCTAAAGCGTTAATTAACGCAATTGAAAAAAAGTACATTTGTGACCTCACACCACTAAACGACCGTTATGTCGCTGTGGTAGTTTATCTTTTATTAGCTAAAATAGTCAACTTTTTTCAAAATACGAGATTTAGGATTTTGGTATTTCCTGAATAAGCATATTTTAATCTAGCTTCTGTAACATTTTGAGCGTCGGAAATCATTTTTAAATATTATTTTTTCATCAAATAAATGTGATCTTATCACAGTGCTTTAATGGAAACTGATATTTTAAATGGCCTGTTTCTCCCTTATTTTAAAAATGCTTCAGCCATATTCCAAATCTTTGGTGTTCATTTTGAGAGGGTTTGCTTAGTCCAAATATGATGAATGATATACCATTTTAAAGGTAATTACTTCTATTTTTATGTTTTATGAAAAGCAGCAAAATCAGTTTTTCCGACTTATTGGTCGTTTTGTGGTGTAAGGTCACATTTGTTTTAGCTGAGAACGTCCGCATGCAGCACCCGTGAGAACATTCCGGAGATTGAACTTTGAGCCGAGCGAGTTCAAATTCCATGAATTATGTACTACGTGTGTAAAAATACACGGGTGCGAATATCTCAAACGGATCATTCATTACTACGACAAAAGTATGGCAGACCATCAGTATTCGGTGATAAAATATGAACTCAATATTCGTTTTTTTCACTAGGTAAACAGTGTTCGTTTTCTTTCAAACTTTCACAAATCTTTCAATTGTATTTTACAATGATATTGATATAGGATTGAAGTCTCAAATGTCATTATGTGCAATATCTGACACTTTACAGGTATCACTTTAAGCCAATGTTTTGCAAGTTTTTAAAATGTACTATTACAGGGACAGTCCCTCTTTTACAAAACGTCTGAACAGTTTCCAGTTGACGGATGAGGATAAATGTAACACACACACAAAACAAATCAGATCGAACAGCCCTGTAATTTGGATTCTACGAATGAAAATCGAATGCGTCCCTCCATAAAACTATATATCGGTCAAGAAAAGAGTTTAACTGATTTAGCATAATATTACAGCAATATTGTACTTATTCTTGTAAAGGTATTGTGAAGCCGACATTTGTTTGTTTGTTTGTTTGTTTGTTTTATTTCTGCATTTTTTCAAAACAATACATAATCATAATTGTACAAAATGTATTTCAAATATTAACAATATAATTACAAGTGATAATTATACATAAAGAAAAGTACAACAAATAATTATCAATTTGAAGTAATAAATAAAGCACATAAACGCAGGAGACCGCCATCATGAGCTGTAAGCTTGAAATCGATGGCGGCCTCATAGGGACAATCAACGACACAAACTAATGCTTTTGTGTAGTATATATGCATGACTTTGATCAGATGGGTGCAGTGCAAGTGCATGTGCAAGTGCATGTGCAAGTGGAAGTTCAATCAAATAGAATTCCGGTTATAATAAGTTTGGGGTTTAACTAAAAAATAAAATAAATATGTTTACATTTATATATAAGAGACAATGTTTAGTGAGTTACGACTCTGTATAGTGATACAAGGTGACGATTTAATGTTGCTTTAAATGAATAGAGGGTCAGGCATGATTTAATTATATTCGGTAAATTATTCCATAAATCGGGGCCGTGATGTCTAATCGATTTATGTGTAATTAATAACTTGGGATTAATCAAGTGGAAATTCCCGGAAATACGAGTTGGATAAGAATGAATTATATTATTATTACAAAAATAATTATTGAATGAGATTGGAAGTTGTTTATTTATGTACTTAAACATAAATACTGCAACTTGGAGAATATGCACGTCAGTAATTTTTAACGTTTCTAACTTTAAAAATAAGGGGTCTGTATGGGCAAGGAACGTTGATCCTGTACAAATACGCAAAGCTCTTTTTTGTAATAAAAGAATAGGGTCAAGTTTGGTTGCACCACAATTGGCCCAAACAATATTACAATATGCTAAATATGGAAGTATTAATGAATTATACAATAAAAACAAGGCTTTATGTGGCAAAATAAATTTTAACTTATTGATGATTCCTACACTTCTAGAAATGGACATAATTACGTGATGCAATTGATCATTCCATGTTAAATTGTCATCAATAAAAACTCCTAAAAACTTAAATGTCTTTATTTGTTCAATTTGTATATTATCAATATCAATAATAATCGGGGCAGTATCCTTTAAATGAGAATTATAATGTTTAAAGTGCATACATTTAGTTTTGTTAATATTTAAAGAGAGTTTATTACATTTAAACCAATTAGAGACTTTAAATAATTCATTATTTAAAACATTTACCAAAGATTCTAATTTTTTATGAGAGCAAAAAATATTTGTGTCATCGGCAAAAAGAACAAACGACAATAGGGAAGATGTATTAGATAAATCATTAACATATAAAAGAAATAAAGGGTATTTGTAAGGGTATGTCACGGGAAAAAATCTCAAAAATTAAGAATACATAATAACATGTAGTCAGTTTAAGCGAGGTTTGGTTATTTTGTACAGTATTCGGTCATGCCATTGTTATATATGCGCGGGTCACGTAGCTAGCGCGGGTCACGTAGGGGTCACGCATTACGTTGTGGTACTCCGTGGAATCCGTGTACGAACTTCCTCACTGGGTGAATATACATATAGTGCACAATTAACCGTTGGACGATGGATTATTAGTTTTAGCTCTATAACTCCACGAAAAAAAGAGATTTCAAGCCTTATTTTTTCAGGCATGCTATTAAATGACATTTTCTTTCGCAACTTTTGAAATTTGGCTTCAAATCACTTTAACATCAACCCTTTAAATCAATGATCGATTTAGAGATACTCAGAAACAATGTAAAGCCATGTTGCCATTTTCGAGATAATAAGGAGGCTTTATAAATAATTGTGTATATTGAATAAATGTTTGATCCACATTTATTCCGTTACTAAAATATTCACGGATATTTCAGCTGTTTCTAAACCGATTTGGAAAATGTATTCTATGTTTGAATTCATGTGCCTAACCAATATTGCATATAGTTTTATATTACATCGCATCTCATTTTTCTTGAAGCGCTCTCTCTACCAAAACAGTACTACCCCTTTACAGGAATCTAGAAACTTTGTTGAAAAGTGTAACAAGTGATGAGTGATTAATAAATTGTGTATTTTGTGTATTTTAATTGGATGCTCTTTTTTTTGTCGAGAAATTAGCAAAAAAGCAAAGTAGTATAGTCGTATATATACCTACTACCTCATTGCACATACTTTGTTCACGGCTTAAATTATCCCGTATACAGTTTTACATCTGCACAATTCAAACGTAAATATCTTTTGAACGTTCTTTTGTTGTTGCTTATATGAATATGACGAGGTATGAGAGAGCCACTGGAGTTCCGAGTAGGTTTTTAGGACTCGGACAATGTCACTAAGTCCCTTCAACAATTGAATGGGAATTGATACACTCCAAAGTACTTCATATTCGTCTCCAAGGCAAAATATTGACTTTTCGATTGGTCCGTCGTTAATCGCTGCACTTATGTCTTACTTTCCTATATTATGTAACCTAATATCCTCTCCAAGACTTACATTGACATAATCTAGATTGGTCGGTCGTTAATTGATGCACTTCTGTCATATTTTCATATCTTCATGAAACATAATGTACTATCCACTCAAACTAGGTCAAGAAGCCATATGGGACCGCATCAATACAATTTAGTTTTGAAAGTAACAAGTATGCACTACAAGATATTATGAGAGCACTTGTAATCAAGTCTTTATTGTTCTTGGTTTGCAACAAGAAACATAGCGAAGCACAGAAATCAATGTCATCAAATTATAATGTTACAAAATTTATTAAAGGGGTAGTTCATTTTTAGTAAGGCTGAGCTTTTATAACCAAAACCTGCACAATAACATTACAAACTAATAGCTATAACTCCACCATTGCTCGAAAGGTATAGAAAATTACAAAAGACTAAGTAAAAAGTATGTTATCATTAAAAAAAGAGCCATTAAAACACAAGATGGCGCTCTCTAAAAAGCATTGGTATCAACGTTTTTCATTCAAATTTATGCATGTGATGAATTGTTGAAATAATGATTAAATAGAGAGATCACTAACAACTATTTAAAAACCTCTTTTGAAACTTTTGTAAAAAGTGTAAGCATTTTTAAAATTATAAACAAAATAAAAAAATCATCGAATTAATGTGGATTCCGATACTATAGATTATTGATATTTCAGCCGATTCTGAACCGTTTTTGGTCAAATAAAGTTTATTTTGTCATTGAAATTGTATGCTCTCTCACATTTTACACTCAGTTTTCCAATTCATCTCACAACAAATTATTTTGTGCAGTGATATTATACCAAAACGTAACTACCCCTTTAACCTAGAACATTACAATAATTATTAATTATATAGCTCTGTACATACTCGTCACTCAAAGAGTTGTATTAGCACATTGTTGGGTACGAGAGATTATTAAATCATTTAATTAAATGTTTGGGGGGCGTTAAGTCCAATAATCGCCAAATTGTGTAATGTATACCATTTTGTAGGTCTTGGCCATCTCGGTGTGTGTTAATTTGCCGAATTTAGATAATTAAAATTTCGCATTTTAAGAAGATTTATACACAACAAAGTGAGCTATATTTGGCCACCACGGTGCTCCCAAACTATAACCAAAATTGTGACCCAAGTAAAACAAAACAAAAAACAAAGTGACTTAGCACCCGTGTAACAAACGGAGATGATGATGATCACAAGGGAAACAACGTGGGGTCTACCCGCCCCCTCCCACTCCCCCCCCCCCCCCCCCCTCCTCCGTACGCCATTGCTCACAGTCCTCTTCTGTATAATTCCATATTTGTTATAATATTATTATTTTACTTCTGGTTATTCTTCATGGATTAAATGTAGCACACTTTCATACTAAAAGTTAGTAGCCTACATGGTTATATACTAGTTTTTTTTCTCAAGAACTTCGAGCTATTGTGTACGAGATTAATATCATTGTTAACATAAGCTGAAGGTTTAATTCCTTCGCCTTTCTAGATCCGCGAGCTATGTCGTTTCTATAAATTATCACAATGTTGTAAAATTAATGAAATATTTACTGTCAGGATCTCTACTTACATCGATTTTAAATAATACAAAAATACATGACCTATTAATCACATCACATACATCAAATCAATTGTCAAATACATATTCCAGGAAAATAAGTAATGAAAAGTTAGGTAAAAATAAGTGAATTTCATCTTGTTCACAGTACTCTGGGCATTATCTTCCCTTTTACAAAGCAAGCAGATATTACACAAATTATTAACTACATTATTTACAATACTTATCCATATAAAGATTTATAGCGCAGAGAAGCTGACAAGGAAGCTATGTACATGATGTACAGCATTATAGGCGTATCAAGCTTGATATGTTTGCTCTGTGCATTATTTAGCTACGTGTACCATACATCAAATTGTCTGGTTTTAATCATTTATTCCCTTATTATTTTGTATGCATACAACAATGTCCAGAACAATCTAAATAGTCTTGAAATGATAATTTAACAGGCAAGCATTCATAAAGACATCTTGATTTTGTATCTTCTACGTCTTTTTACACATGGGCAAACAGTACATAAAAATATATTTTAAAATCTTATGGTGTTTTTGATATGATATAATTTTATTTTGTTCGTAACTCGATACGTAGGTGTGGTTTAGCTTCATGAATCTATGATTAATATATTTATATTTAATCACTCATATACATGATTTTCTTCTCAAAGTAATCACTTAATTGTTTTAATGTAACGCGTGGTCATATGTGATTTGTACCCACGAAACGAAAATCTGGTTTAATAACGTCATACTGAATATTGTTGTATATACAAGAAACTACTTATAACAAGAGACACATTCGATTCTTTCTTCTAAAATGATTACATAATAGTTGCAATACATACATATACAGTGCGAGTAAAACAAAACGAAACCGGACTTTGATAGCTTATAAATCCATAAATCTAGAGGTATAAATGTTGATATTGGTATCATGTTAAGGCTTGGGAAATTGCCTTTAAAATGATATATCATACACTCTGATCACTTCACGCTTTACCGATCGCGACCTAATTATCCAAAGGCATGCAAAAACTACCCGTGTCCAAGTTTGCAGTGTTCTTGTTTTGTGAATGGTTGCATCTGTTGTTTGATTTTCAAAGATAAATTCATCCTAAACATGTCCTTTTCAGGGCCCCTGCCTCCAAACAATGGGGCTGCTGATGGGAGGACAGTGGGGATCCCCTTTAACACTGATAAACATGAAAAACATTGGCAACCAGCTGGTATTTGTTTTGATTCATCAAAGGATATTCTTGAAATGTTCTTTTGAAGAAAAAAACGGTAAACAAACGCATTCATTCATGATAAACACAACAAAAAATTCCCCCCAAATCAAAATATTGTAACTTTTTAACAATAAGGTTTTGAGCAAAAACAACTTGGCAGGATTGTTTCTACACCTACTCACTAACTTCTGTGCGAAAATGAAAGTGGTCCTCTTATTCATGCATGAGTGAGCACACAATAAAGACAAAATTTTCACTTTTCAAAAGTCACGTGATCCTTGTGACTTTAAAAAGTGAACATTTTGTTTTTAATGTGTGCTCACTCATTCATGACTCGACGGATAAATATCATTTTCACACAGAAGTGAGTCAACAAGTGTAGAAACAATCCTGCCAAGTTATTATGCTCAAAACCTTTTTGTTAAAAAGTTACGCTATTTTCATCAGGGGGGACTTACTTTTGTTTGTTGTGTTTAGAACAAGACAACGGCAAATTTAGACATGGGTAGTTTTTGCATGACTTTGGATAATAAGTTCACGTTTGATGAAGCGTAAAGTAATCAATATGTATGATGTATCATTTTAAAGGCAATTTCCCAAGCTTTAATCTGATACAAATATCAACATATATATGTTTAGAATTGTGGATTTATGAGCTAGTCCGGTTTCGTTTTTTTTTACTCGCACTGTATATATCAGTAATCCTTATGAGTTTACTATTATATGCATTGTTTTTTTAAATCTAAATGTGCAAGAACATGATAAAGCAAAGTTGAATATAGTTGAAATGTTGAAATCACTTATTTGCACC
>JBAMJV010011219.1:0-19422 GCA_037951105.1 Echinarachnius parma
AACTCTAAACGTTGAAGGCTATTGCTGCATCTACCATATCTAACGATTAATATCTATGGAGTAACGCTCTATCGATAGGGAAAACGCCTTCTGCCCTGGGTTTCATATACACAAAAATAGTACCTTGCATATACGGGTCATGAGCTTTTCGTCGCACGCAACGCGTTTAATATCGTCAAACGATCACGTCGGGTGCACTCACCAGCTGAGACGGTTTCCATGGCAACGCAATTTTGATGGGCGCGAAAATTGGCTAACTGTGAAAATGGCCGCCGTAAGACCCGATGCATCATCTTGCCATGCTGTATATATACCAACGGAGAGATCGGTTCTAGTCATTCTAATCCTTGTTGAGCGATGATGCATTTTAATATGTTCAATCGAAAAGAAAACTTTTAGGTCACGCTTTTTTTGTTGATCGTCGCAAAAGTCGCGATGTTGTAAATTAATTGCATCCTTGTTATCGTTCTGGCTCTTGGTGATTTTCATTATGTAAATGGATGAAGTAGATTTTACGGTGAGCGGAAAGGGACGGTCGGTGAACACACATGAATCATAATTAACACGTTATTGGGCATCAGGGGCTATTACAGATATGTAGGGAAGTTTCTAGAATATAGTTTGATGCACATATAATAAACTATCCTTCAATTATTTAAACTAATCCTTGAGAAGATGCAAAAACCAACGAGCCACGCAAAGTGCACACGACAGTTTAACATCTTCGGTAGATAAATGAGTATTATGTGCGATTAATATCAACGAGTCACAAGGGAGACATATGTTTCATTTACATGATTGTCATGCTTGTGGTCAGTGGCGTATAAAGTGCGGGTTTGCTGAATCTCTTTTCATTTTATTTCGGGGGGGGGGGGGGAGGGGGTGGTGGGGGTGACGCACGAAAATAAGTTTTGGCCACACTCTTTGTCTTTCGTACGTATTAAACCGTCATCATTTTTTGTTATTGATTTTATAATACGACACCCTCCCATACTTTGGAGAAACCCTCTTTATGGCACGGTTTGTATGAAAAGACTTCATGACAACGGCAAATTATAATAGATGAGTCCAGTTTTTGCTTACTTCTATACGATCTACTATATGACCTCACGATTAACCATGACACACCATGCAGACAATAACCTGGTTAATATTGAGTATCGTGTACTTTTGGTATATGCTTTGGGATAACATGGTTAAGTGATCCCACAACCGACTCATGGGCCGTAGCTGAGGGCATGTAGGGGCTTACAGATTGTGTGGAGGGGGGGGAGGGGGGGGGGGAGGGGGGGGGGCACGCCATTGTTTGGGGCACACTATATGCATTTCGGTTCAATTTTTACACTAGGCATTTTGTTTGTGTGTGTTCACATTTCTCTTGAGGGGGGGGGGGGGGGGGGGGGGGGGGGGGTGAGGTTGTCTGTGTTTCCCGTGTAGCTACACGCCTACTGGTTATTGGTGGATTACGTCCCTATATAGATTTAATTTCATAGCACCTGGAAAATTTTAACCTCGCTTTGAAATAAGTCATTGTGGCTTGAGCCCTTGCAATGAGCTCGTTGATCATAATTGAGTATAACATCACGTATCTTGAAGAAAAGTGAGACTACCTTGTATACGGCACCGATATATTTAGTATGTGATAATAAAGATACTAGTCGCGTAATGAGGCAAATACTTTAAAGGGATCAAGTAAATTTTGTTGACGTGTGCAAAAAGTGATGAGTGGTTGATACAATGTATATCAAATGTTGATTGTAAGAATATTGTTGTTATCTGATATGTCCACTGGATGTTGTGCGAAAATTTCAAGTTAAATGGACTTTGTATGGCCGAGTAATGAGCAAAACTGCAACGTGATATTCACTAACTGATTGCACTCACTTTGTACATGGTTTTGACGGTCCAGTGGATAATTTAACATCGGAAAACTTCAATCGTAAATATCTTTTTAACGAAATGGAAATGTGAAAAAACCGAAACCTGTCCCATGCTTTTATTGTAAATACGAATACAACAAGCTATGAGGGAACCGCTAGAATTCCAATTGGATGTTGAGGATTTGGAGGGGGGGGGGGGGGGGGGGGGGGGGCTGGGCGGGAGGTACCCCCATTCATTCCACGGTAATGACATTTTGTGTTTTAAAAACAGGTTTTTAGAGCGTTCGAGCACATTTAAACTAAAACTATACCTGTCAAGAAATTGAGTATCCAAACATTTCAAGCATTTAAATTTATTTGGTGAGGGCCTGCAAAATATGTACGCACAGGTGGTGAAAACTTAATGAAGGAAACACCTTTGCGTTAGCAAGATATGTGTGTATAAACCACACACTGAAGAAAGGGGCGCTCCCCTTTAGCTAGGTTATCGCATACAAATAATGTATGCAAGTGTGTTACTGGGGTGGCAAATTATAATGCATTTTGACAACTTGTTCCTCTCTATCATAATTATTATGACTGCTAAAGCGTATCACTCCCATTAAAACGTATATGGATCGAGAAGAAATGTATAGTTGTACACAGTAAAAAAAAAAATAAACAACTTTTTAAACAACCAAAAACGCTGTTTAAGCCGGTCCCTCTAACAACGTTGTTTACAATTTTGAACAACCAAGATGTTGGTTGTAAACAGCATTTTTGGCTTTTAAGCCGGTCCCTCTAACAACATTGTTTAAAATTTTGAACAACCAGATCTTGGTTGTTCAAAAATTTTAAACAACGTTGTTAGAGGGACCGCTTAAACATCGTTTTTGGTTGTTTAAAAAGTTTTTTTTAGTTTTTTTTACTGTGTTAGAATATACAGATCTCATATTCGGGCAAAATCGTCATGATCTGGTAATAATACTCGGGCAAAAGCATGTCATATTCGGACAAACATGACAAAAGTATTCTTCGGGCAAGATTATCTCATATTCCATGCTCAGAGGGCAACAGGGGTTTTACAGACATGGGAATATATAAAAGGTTGGGGCCTAGAATAAAAATGTCTTCTATATGAACCTGAAAAGCCCAACCTAGGTGTACAACCTCGCGATATATAGGATAGCATTATAGCTACCGATGGAAGTCCACAGGACACGTATGAAAAATGTTATTATTCGGACAAACTCATGTCACTTCTGGGTGGTGAAGACTTTGTTTGTCTTGTCAGGTGGGGGAACAGGGGAAGGACGATATTCGGGCAAAACACCTCAGCTCCCGGAGAAAAGATGTGCCTCTATATGCGAGCAATGGTAAGTAGAGTGGGGGGGGGGGGGGGGGGGGGGGGGGGGGGTGAGGGGAATGAACCACAGGGGGACAATCTTCGCTGAAACAATCATGGTGTTACGTCGTATTTATTTATTTATTTATTTGTAATTCATTGGCAGATATGGGGCAACAAGGAGAGGCCATGCAGGGCACCATGGGAAGAATTGGGGGGGGGGCAGGGATACATGGCCCCCAAGGAGCTCAAATAGGGGCCACTGCCTCCCTTTGCGCATGTTACAACCCTTAGCAGCTGAGGCGGGGGGGGGGGGCAGGGATACATGGACCCACAAGGAGGACAAATAGGGGCCATGCACTGCCTCCCTTTACGTATGTTACAACCCTTAGCAGCTGAGCTTACGCCTTTGATTGCATATAATCTCCCATCCATGGATTATTGTGTGCATGCATGGTTGGAGCGAGTGAGCCGAGGGTGTGAAAGCGCGTTCCTCATGAATATCGCACAGCCCCGGAGCACAGGCGTACTGTTTGGAGGTTGACAGCCCAGCAGAAATAGAAACGTGTCATCAAAATATCATAATTTCCAGGGAGGCCATGAACGGTGTACACATGTGTTGTTATGAATAGACTACTCAGAAGCAGGTACAGGATTAAACAGGTATAGGACAATACAGTTGAAGATTCCTGGCTCAATATTTGACGTACAAATTAAACGAACACAGAGATACTGTATATACCAATTAGCTACGTGGATTGTAGAATCTAAGCGGAAACAGGTTAATACTATGTTATTCATGTTAAAACTATGTCGATTTGCTTGAATACGTTTAATCACGAGGCGTAGCGAGTTACGTAATACCTATTCAACTGGAGGGGATGGATGAATAGATCATCCCCCCCCCCCCCCCCCCCCCCACTTGAATGGGTATCAATGTCATGTCTACGCCCGTGCGTTTAATTGCAGCTCTGGGACAATTATCATATGTAATGTCTGAACTATGTGATCATACATACAAATTGTATTTCGATGTTAAATTACACCGTATACAAACTGCTTTCCTAACTTTACCAACCAACCAACCAACCAAACCAACCAACCAACCAACCAACCAACCAACCAAACCAACCAACCAACCAACCAACCAACCAACCAACCAACCAACCAACCAACCAACCAACCAACCAACCAACCAACCAACCAACCAACCAACCAACCAACCAACCAACCAACCAACCAACCAACCAACCAACCAACCAACCAACCAACCAACCAACCAACCAACCAACCAAACCAACCAACCAACCAACCAACCAACCAACCAACCAACCAACCAACCAACCAACCAACCAACCAACCAACTATACAATCACACCGTGCATCTGGGGCTGCATTACATTTAATGCTCTGACCTTTTATTTAGTATAAGCTATTTGCTTCCATGATTTGAAATAGTATATATAGTTGATCCAATATCCCCAGGTCCTAACGCAACTCCGCACCGCCTTAACTACGTCTACGAGGAAATATAGCTAGACTAAAGTGAGGTAATGAGACTTCAGAGTATTAATTAGTCTATCAGCAAGGTCATCCATAATTGATTTACTTCCGATGGCTGTCGGGGGAGCTCGTCTGATTCAAAACGAATCGCCGCGTCCCTAGATCACACTTAAGTCTTACATTATCTGAAGAAAAAAGTATCTTCCTGGACTCTATTTGCATGCACATTTAATTTACAAAATGCTGCCAAGTATTTCTTACCTTAACACCCCCCCCCCCCCCCGCCCCCACCGAGTGCCAAGAAGTTGCAAGACGACTCTTGACTCAATTCCTTAGACAACTTTATATCTCTGAGAAGCTTACCGCACCCCCCCCCCCCCCCTTCATGCATCTGTAATGAATAGAAGCTTGGCAAGAAGTCAAGCCTCTATACATTTCATTCCCATCTAAGAACACATTAATAGTTCCTCATTATAATATTAAAGGTACCGTTGAGTATTGGTATTTCCCGAAGTGCCCCCCGATATTTTTTTGTGAGATAATGAAAAACTGACTGTCAAAATTGAAAGATCATACAATTTTAATTACAGAATAAACTTTATTTGATCAAAAATCGGTTCAGAAACGGCTGAAATATCCATAAGTATATTTTTATTCAAAATGTTCTTCACCGGTAATCACCGGGGGATAATTTAGACTTTTTAGAAAACAAATTAAAAATGCTTAAAGACTACTTTTGTATGAAACATGGCTAAAACAGTGATTTTTTTAAATAGCGCCCTCTTGAGTTCTAACGGCTCTTTTTGAATGATAACAGGGGTTTTACTTAGTCGTTTGTAATTGTGTATACCTTTCGAGCATGGTGAAATTATAAACTATTACTTTGTTCCGTAATGGTGCAGGTTTTGGTTACTAAAGTTAAGTTTGACATTCAATACTCAACTATCCCTTTAATCTACGTCAAGTGACTAAAGTCGACCGTTGCACGCAAAGGGTTATGTGATCCCATATTCATCTGACCTCATTTTCTCCTCTCTTCCTACACGTCCGTCATAACAAAAAGGAAATCGCAATTAAATTTGTAATTATTATTACACCCTCACCATAATCATAATTATCATCATAATCACCATTGGTCACGCCGGTGTCTCAATTTTGCCTTTACTTATTGGAGGCACGTGACCCCACCCGTCAAACTCACATACACATACAATCGCGAAGCCACAAAAACGCAGCAGATCATAATTTCAAGCACTTGATAGAAGGCACATACGCTTTCATTACCAAACTATGAAATAATATATAGGTTTTCCCGCCAAATTCGCTGAAGGCTTAAAACTGTCGTTCAAAATTGTATTTCCTTCATTCTATTTTGTTCTTCGGTCAAGTGATTTAGCAATTATAGCATTCAATTTAAAAGGCACGCTATTAGCATTCAATTTCGCTAACGGAATTCAAGGAAGGCGGTGTTACGTAATCACGATTTTTCTCGCTTTAAATTGAATGACAATTTTTACAAAATATGAAATAGAAACACGTTTTAAATCGAACGCAAACAAAATGTTTTCGAATGATCGTTATATGAATTCAAATGCTAAAAACGAATTTGAACTACAAAATACAGCTGCGGTTACAAAATCGGCGAAATTGAATGCACACAAAATGAATACGTGTGGCCAACTTACGAAATTGACCGAAAAATCCTATAATAAAAAAAATATAAAAATACATCATACGTGGTTCGCATCTTTAACAAAATAGTGATATTTATTTCAAAGGCATATTCGATATTAAACACATTATTATACAAATAGCACACAAGTTAAACAACCATGCCGAAACAGCTCTGAAATGACCAGCAATTTTTCATGAAAAAGTTTTACTTGAAATAACGATTTTGTTATAAACCAATTCAAACATAATTATAATATCAACTTAACGTACACGACTAATTCGTAAAACAATCTTTCGTAAGGTTTAATGTTGGATGTCGCTTTCACTTTAGACAAAATAATTGTCAGTCATAAATCCAAACTGGTGGGTCTTGTATCAATTCTTTGGGGTTGCACAATCTAGTATAGAGGAACAATCAAACTATCAATCCGGATTACAAACAATAATGTTTAGCTTTTATATGGCGATACTCATCTGAATAGAATCCCAAGATTAATTTCAGCAGGAACCCCCCCCCCCCCCCCCCCCAAGGAAAAAAAAAAAAGAGAAGAAGTTAATTTGTCAGGTTATAGGCTAAATACACGATCAGGTACTGTATTGTTTTAAAGGGGTAGTTCAGTTTTGGTATAGAGGGCGCTGCACGAAATAATTTGTTTGTGAGATAATGAAAAACTGAGTTTAAAATTTGAAAGAGCATACAATTTTAATGGCAGAATAAACTTTATTTGATCAAAATCGGTTCAGAAACGGCTAGAATATCAATTTATATATCCGGTCGGAATAAATCTGGGCCCCAGATTTATTCGATGATTTAAACATAATTTGTTTAAATGCTTACACTTTTCAAAAAATTTCAAAAGAGGTTTTTAAATAGTTGTTGATGATCTCTCTATTTAATCATTATTTCAAGAAAACATCATGCATAATTTTGTATGAAAAATGGCTGAAACCAATGGAGTTTTTTTTAAGAGCGCCTTCTTGTGTTTTAATGGCTCTTTTAGAATGATAACAGGCTTTTTACTTAGTCGTATGTAACTTTTTATACCTTTCGAGCATGGTGGAGTTATAACTATTAGTTTGTAATGTAATGGTGCATGTTTTGGTTACTAAAATTCAGTTTGATCAATTCTGTACTCTCTTTACCAGAACTCAACTATCCCTTTAATTTATTAATGCAAATTCATGCAACCATTCATTGTACATTGGTACTTTGGAAACATATATAATCATTATTTTTTAGTCTAAATTGATTAATTAGGCGCAAACAACAGGCAAAAAAGGATGTTGGATAAAAAAAAAATATTCCAACTTTATGAGCAACAGTGTATTTAGATGAATGGACATTATTTCATCTTTTGTCCCGTTTTCCGGGAGTCGTCGAAGGGAAGAGCGTGAGGAGGGCGAGTTGCATGATGCCAGATAACATACCAGGAACACTCGGGACCTGGAGCAAGGAGAAGATACAACATTATAACATATAGTTTTTGTTTACAGAATATCAGTGGCGTAGCCAAGAGGGGGGGGGGGGGGGGGGGGGGGGAGGGGCCATAGGAGTACGGGGGCACTTGACAAAAACAATCAAAGCGTACAGGGCGAAATGCGTATGAAATAAAGCAATACATAAGATTTGCCCCCCAATTCATTCGTGTAATTCAGAAAGGTCCACTTTTTGTCGGTCTCGGGTCCACTCTTCTTCGTTCTCGATCTTGCCGACGGACAACCCCCCCCCCCCCCCCCTTGAAAACCCCTGGCTACGGTCCTGCAGTCCGACCACGCTACGCCACTGAGAAGATAATTATCGTATAATTATAGTATATGAGTGGCATAGATAAGGGGGTTTGAAAAAAAACAATACAATAATACAAAAATAGGGGGAAATTTCGCTACGCCACAGTGCTGTACATTATATTGAATACCCATGACATATTGATAAGTTGGTTTATGAATAGATGCAGCGTCAACATCGATATTAACCCACATTTGATATCGATGACATGCGTCAATAATAATGATGCCAATTGGTCTCGAGAGGTAGCGTACGACCTAGACAGGGATAACCGCATCTCAATGGGGTATTATGACTTTGATAAATAAATGTATGACTTTTTCCTACCATCTTAGACTGACGTTTATAATGGGGTATGTGGGAAAACGTTATAATTACCAATAATACCCCGTAGGATGTATCTTTCTGTCTACATAGACCTTGATGGCATATATACAGTCATTAATTGCTGTGAACGTTGGATCAATATGTTGGTCTGAAGAAGAACTATTCAGCAGCGGTCTTAAAGGGGTTGGGGCCGGGGTGGGTTGGATATGAGGTACTGTAAGGTATAATGGATCACTTGAAGGCGGGTATTAATATGTTAATGAGGAGTACTAGTATGTTGGGGGGGGGGGGGGGGGGGGGTAGGACTTTGGTTATAGCCCTTCCCCTTTTTCAAAATACTAATACGAATTATGTAACATAATCCCTTTACAATGTAGAGGTTATACTTGTGATTATTCTTTATTCTGACCCACCTGTACATAAATATCGTCAATTAGCAGCCCATAGAGAGTCCATGAGAGTGACGTCACGAGTAACGATGTAGCCATGAACGAGGAGAACGACTCGCTGCTCCGTTTGCGAACAGCACTTCCCTGAAACAGAGACAGCATTAACACATGTTGATTAAATTAAATTATATATATCAATACAATTTAACAATGTTTAGACTAGGTCAATTATGATCATAATTAGCATTGAAAAGAGCACTTCTTCCTTCCGTTCCTGCATGCTATACCACAATACATGCAGTAATTTATTTAACATTAGTCAATTTGTTGTTTTTTCTTTCACCTTCTCGGCATTTATTGATTATAGCATATTTCATACACATTTACAAGTCATATTTTTTGTAATGATTTATTACAAATTAAGAATACATTTTTAATGCATTTGGTAAATTATACAATGTCTGTTTTTTCTTTCCTTTCAAAGATAATCATTTCTTTTAAGAGCATAACCATAACTTATTTTCCTTTCATCTTTACCAAAGTTGTTATTCAATAATGAAGACATTACAGGGAAGATAATTATTTAGGGTAATTAACATTTTTATTGGGGCCGGCCGGGCCTGGAGCAGGGCGGGGCGGTGTGAAGCGACGGGCTTATCTTTGAAGCATTATTGTAGCTATATGGTTTATATAATACAAGCTCGATACTACAACATGGAATCATACGGGTAACTGAAAATTATTTTCCAAATGGATGTAACCAATCATCATCAAAATGACAATCCTGATAATGACATGTCAGCACTTACGAGTTCAGTGAGGGGCGAGACGTTCTGTGCCAGCACCATGAGGCAGGTAGTTAGGCCGAGTTGGTTCTCGACAACAGACCTCTCTGTGATCACGTGACTGAAGTAGACGTAGAGGCCGGCCAGGAAGGCGCCTCCGAGAAAAGTTTGGCGAACTGTAACATCCTGCAAATAATTGTCATACAATACTCATGTATCATTATTTTGTGTATTCACTAGTTATGTTATTCACTTGTTTAGTCTTATATAACAATCATATTTCGGTCTAAAAGAATACTTCATACAAACATAATAGTGATGCGCTGCGAGCGTCGAAAGACAGAACGTGCGCTATATAAGTAGCCACCATTATTATTATTATTAAACAGAGGTAGTTTTGCAACATATTAGCCCGAATTCTCAACAGTGGCACTGGTGCAACTTAATTAGTCCAGACCCCCAAAACACCGATTAACATGAATTGTCTAAACCATGTCGCACCTGTGAAATTTGACCAGTCTTTTGTTTTGATTATGAATGCAATTTCATCTGCAAAAGCATCCAGACAATTGTGTCTCTTGACATTCCAATCATAACCGGTTACCAATAGTAATAGACATGATAGAGAGGTTTGTTTGCATTAAGCGCTATATACATTATTTTGTCATAGTATTATCATTATTATATTACTGGTGATCATTAATAATTATGACTGGAATGGCAAGAGACCCTTGTCTGCCTAAACATGCAGAACTAGAGGGATTATTTGGATAATGACAAGACAAAATTCGCATATCTCCGGTGGCATATAAATTATGAAAACCATCAATGATCGTGCTAGTGAAATTCCACTGGTGTAAAACGGTTGGTCAGTTACTGATAATTTGTTTTCGTATTTCTAGACCGGACTAAGAATTCGGGCCGTAAAGATTTAGATTCACATTCTAAGGTGATTAATGGTATTACTTTATTATCCCACACAAACATGATCAGAATGCATTCAATAACGTTACTTTCAAAATAATTATGCGTGCGTTTATAGACTATATTATAGAATTTCTATATTATTGTATTTCTGTGAGAATAAGTTGTTGTTGCGCCACCTACGTTTAAATCGATATAATGCATTATCAACATTGATAAATTAATAATACCACTAGCTGTACCCGCGGAAATCCGCGGGTTTTTTGTGAGAGAAAGGCGATGATGATATAGCGATACTTTAAAACTTTATTATTCCCAAAGTCATCACTTAAAGGTAGCGTTGAGTATTGGTATTTCCCGAAGTGCCCCTGATAATTGTTTGTAAGATACGGAAGAACTAACTGTCAAATTTGAAAGAACAAACAATTTTAATGACAGAATAAACTTTATTTGATCAAAATCGGTTCAGAAACGGATGAAATATCCAGACCATAAAAATATTTGTATTAAAAAATTCTTCACCGGGGGAAGGTTGTTGATGATAATCTCTATTGAATCATTATTTTAACAAAACTTTAAATGCACACTTTTGTATGAAAATGGTCAAAACCAATCACTCTTTTAGAGAGCGCCCTCTTGAGTTGCAACGACTTTTTATGAATGATAACAGAGGATTTACTTAGTCGTTTGTAATTGTGTATACTTTTCGAGCATGGTGAAGTTTTAACTATTATTTTGTACCGTAATGGTGCAGGTTTTGATTACTAAAGTTAAGTTTAACCAATACTCAACTATCCCTTGAAATAGTATACTATAGGACGCCCCCAGACGTCTTTCTCTGGTATAGTAGCTTCCACTGATTCACGACTGGCATAATACAATAATCTTACCGCAAGTTGGCGAGGTTGTATAATCGTGTATGGAGCGAATGAGCAAAAGAGTGACCATTGTCGATGGTCAGTGAGCTATGCAAACAAACTCCGCTACGGCGGGGTGATTAAGAAGACTCCGTGGCTTAATACAATGCACAGCCTTCTACCCGAGTGTTATCGAGCGCAGCTAAATTGAAGCTGTCGTCATTTTATCGTTACTGCCTTTGCAAAAACGATGCCAAACGGGAATAGCGATCATTACCATACCATCCGCCTAATATAAAAATTGATATTTTTTAAAAACCTGGGTAGTTTTGCAACGTGTAAAATTCAGAAGGCTTTCTCAATATAATATTCGTTTTATCGACTCCGTTTTATATTCGTCGAACAAAGTTGCGGCGATAAATCGTTAGTCAGTGCTCGGCGCCTTAACTTTAGCAACCGGCATTGCTGACTTTCCCTTTTCTTCGATCTGGAGGACGACCACGGGGCGGGGGCGACTCGGGAATACCTTATTGTCCTCCGCAAAACGTATATCCTTCGATCCCGACGGTCGGGGAGTCGCCGAATTCTCGGGGTGAGGATATCTCGAGTGGGACACATTTGGGGGGTTGAAGCTTACCGTATTAATATAATACCATATTCAAAATCAGTGGCGTAGCCGAAGACAGATAAGGGGACTAAGAGGGAGCAGCAGATAATGTAGCCTGGGGGTGCGATGGGTGTGTACGCATCCCACCCCCCCCCCCCCCCCCCCCCCCACACACACACACACACAAACAAGAAAAAACAAAAATTGAAAAACTAAAAATGGTTCACTTTTTATTGGTCTCGGCCACCTCAACAAGTGGTCTTGGGCAACGATCCGCTTACATGACGCAACCAGTGATCTCGGTCTCGGCCGCGAAATTTGTTGGCAACGAACATCCCCCCAACCCCCCCCCTCCCCCCCCCCCCCCCACCCCTCCCCGCTTACTCGGCTCAACCAGTGGTCTCGGTCTCCGCCACGATCGGCCTCGGTCCCGTTTTTTGTAAATTACACACCCCCCTCGAAACAAATCCTGGCTACGGGCCTGAGCAGCCTGTCCAAACTAAAGCCTATATAAAACCCAAACCACTCACACAGTCATGCACAATGAACCAGGGGGCAGTTATAAGGATTTCCTATACATAATCGTTACCTTTTCGGTGGAGTAGAACAGATAAACTGTTACATAGAATATGTAGAAGACCAACCCAACAAAATTGACGAAAGTCATCGTGAAGTCGTCCTTCAGAACTCCGTACCACAGGCATCCTATAGAGCTGGGTCAAAACAGAAACAGTAAACAGAATATAATTTCTACAAAAAGTGATCAATGATTGATGGAATGTGTATTGTTATGATCTGATATGCCCACTGAATAATGTACTGTGAAAATGTCACGTTAAATGGATATTAAATGGCCAAGTAATGAGCGAAAATGCAAAGTGATATTCGCTAACTCATTGCGCTGACTCTGTACACGGTTATGACTTTCCAGTGGATAGGTAAAAATCCGAACACTTCAATTGTAAATATCTTTTTAACGAATACGAACAAAAGGGATATTCCAAAACTGAAAACCTGTTCGATCCATGCTTATATTGGTATATTATAATGGTAATACAAATATCACATCGTAGGAGAGAACCACAAGAATTCTAATTTAATAATGTTTATGGATTGGGACAGTGTTACAAGGTAACGACATGTAAAAAGGGGGGGGGGGCAAAATTTCCTCAAAGTCGGCAGCATGAGGCAAACAAACAACAATATTTCAAGAGCGAAAGGGGGCAGCAAGTTTACAAATCCCCTGGGGGGGGGGGGGGGGTGGTCATTATAGTGTTACGTCACTATCTTTGGGAAATATTATAATGTTTGCTTACTTTATGAGGCCCAGAAGAAACGGAAGGAACGGAGTTGTACCGGTCGAACCAGATTTGAGAATTGGAATGAAGACTGGTCTAAATTAAGTGGATACAATAAAAATCAATAGAAATATAATTGACGGATTACACAACAGTACGTATAACGCTACAATCGACACCAGTCGTTATGCAAATCAAAGTGACTATAATAAAGCAATCGAATCAATATAATGAAACATTATACCCAAAGTTAAACACAAACCGATAATTTGTGAAATGAGATATGCATTTAATTATTCATCTACCCATCACTTCTATGTACATGTACATAGGGAACATGGAAACAACGAAGTGTGTTATTGTTATACTGTATTAAACGGAGAGATGCAGTAAGAAAAGGAGAGAACAGATGAGAGAGTGGGGGAGAGATGGAAAGAGATACGGGGGAGCGAGGGAAGAGAAATTGAGGAAGTCCCCAGATACCGCTGTCACGTGACCTCTACTGCACCTGTTTGCCCGACTTCATTGGGTCACCGTTGTTACCATGGTTACTTGTATACGGATGTCGATGTATAAGATACATGTGGGATACATGAGACACCCGGAGGCGTCCTACAGAAGCTGTCGGGCCCATAGATTTAGAACTGTCGGGACCCGGCCCTCGCCAGGTCTTGTGCGTATCAATGGACCCAGTAACTTTGCTTGACACATTTGTACAAATGACGATGTGTTTATACAATGTGTACATTTGTGATCTGATATGTTAACTAAGCGATGTGTGAACATGTTATGGTAAATGAATGTCATATGACCGAGCAATGAGCGACAATGCAAAGTGAAATTCGATTACTAACTCGTTGCACTCACTTTGTACACAGTCAAAATTATTCCACTAAAATAATTCAAATCCAAACACTGATCGATCATGCATATATATCTGTATAACGAAAGAGAAATTTGGAAAACTGCACACATAATACCGGAGTGGTTAATAACGTTCCAATATGATATAACATGTATAATACTACTATTTTTATATACATGTATTATAATCATGACAATTTGTGATGTGTGACATAAGCTATGATTCTATACTTACATTCCCGATGCAAAGAACCCGATCGTAGTAACAATACACGTCCACGATAATAGGCTTAAAGCGTCCATGCTTGAATAAAATAAAATAAATAAAACATAAATATACTCGGATTTATATAGCGCCTAATATGATTGATAATCGCTTTACCCCGGGTCATAGGATACAATGCCAACCAGCACACATTGTCTACACCCAATGCACCTCTCTGGCTATAGAGTTTAATAATACCGATATACTATAAATTCTATTCTTTGTGTTTTTTCCTCAAACCCACAACTGAGTTTTGCAGGCACCAGTAGAAAATAATTATTATCTATATACGGTCACGTATTGACAAACGAAAACCAAACCATTATGTGCACAGCTGAATATAAAACAAGCCCTTTGACCCGATATGATAGACGGCGTATACAGGGTGGCCCAAAAAAAACGGAACGGGGCACTTCCCAAAATATAATACCACAATGTTTATGTTCATCGGATAGGGTGTCCTTTCCAATGAAAAACGATACCAAGAACAGTAATTTTGGTCAGGTCGTTTTTGTTTAAGGACGCAGTGAGTGAGACCATGTCAGGTGCCGATTTATGTCGATTTCGACCCATGTATAGTCAATGCCAGTTTAACCGCACTCCTTGCCCGTAATACCATTCAGTGACCATGCCCATTCTCTCGGCACACGGCTGAGTGCACACTAACATAACAATAGTGCGCGAGGCTCAACGATATGAACGGCGGTTCGTGCGATTCATCAAGCGAATACAAATTGACAAAAAAGAGAACCTGACATGGTGTCACTCACAGCGCCCTAAAACAAAAACTACAAGACCAAATTGACTGTTCTTGGTATCGTTGTTCATTTGAAAAGACACTCTATCCGATGGACATAATACATTTGTTGCTATATTTTGGGAAGTGCCCCGTTCGGTTTTTTTGGGGCCACCCTGTATAAACCCCTCAAAAAAAAGTTCGGAAACTCAAGTTTGATCGATCATATCTCTCGTATTTTGTAATAAGCATATTCGAAATTGGTGTCACAGTCAAGCCTCTTTATATACCTTTCAAACGGTGCATTATGTGTAGTGATTATGCAATTGGGGCGATTGCAGTAGCCCAGAATAGGGGGGGGGGGGGCAGGAAGTGAAATGTCGCAAAATGGCTCAATGCATTTAATTTACGAGTGCATGACTGTGCTGACCAGTTTTTTGAAAGTTCACTTTCTATTCAATAATGCCACCCTTTACATTCATCAAAATAATTGGAATTTGATTCCATTTTAATGGAAATTATCTTTTCATTACGATGGCATATTGATCGTAATGATTAGGCAAATGGGTTGTGCGCAGCAAACCGGAATATGGAGATGGGTCGAGTGTGAAATCAGACAAAAAATATGGAGTTGACAAAAAAATCAGAGCATTGCATTTTTTTTCGAGCATTCGGGAGGATTTTTTAGCATTTCAAGTGAAATATTCATGTTTCAAATTCATATAAACGGAAGCCCAACAACTCTTCTGTATGAAAATGTGAAATTTATAATGATTTTTACAAAGGGCGGCTGCAGGGAGATGAATGTAGGGGACCCTCAAAAGTGACCCATTTCAAAACGCTCTGATTTCAAGGCACAACTGAGTCACTATTCATGCGTTTTCAATTGAATTTGAAATGGGTAACTTTTGAGGGTCCCCCACATTCATCTTCCTGCAGCCGCCCTTTACAAAAATCATTATAAATTTCACATTTTCATACAGAAGAGTTGTTGGGCTTTCCGTTGATATCAATTTGAATCATGAATATTTTATTTGAAATGCTAAAAAATCCTCCCAAAAGCTCGAAAAAATGCAACGCTCTGATTTTGTGTCAACTCCATATCTTTTTGTTTGATTTCACACTCGACCCATCTCCATATTCCGGTTCGCGGCACACACCCCATTTACATAATCCTTACGATTAATATGCCATCGAAATAAAGAGATCATTTCCATTAAAATGGTATCAAATTCCAATGATTTTGATGAATAGAAAGGGTGGCAGTATTCAATAGAAAATGAACTTTTTAAAAACTGGTCAGCACAGTCATGCACTCGTAAATTAAATGCATTGAGCCATTTTGCGACATTTCACTTCCTGCCTCCCCCTATTCTCTGGGCTACTGCAATCGGGCCGTACCAAATCTGGGCTACACATAATGCACCGTTTGAAAGGTATATAATGAGGCTTTATTGTAACACCAATTTCGAATATGCTAATTAAAAAATATGAGAGATATGATCGATCAAACTTGAGTTTCCGAACTTTTTTTGAGGGGTTTATATACAGTCCTGATGACAGTTCTATGTTTTGTCCTGTATTTGACCCTGAGACGTTCTTTAATGCAATGTTGGTTTTTTTTATTCATATTATTAAGGGTTTCTATAGAAAATTCAGCGAGGTTGTCAACATAGGGCAGTTTTTACAACTAGCATTAAACATAACTAACTAATTTGCACATTTCTGAAATAAGGTCAGAGGTCAGTTTCTATCTAGGAAGAGTAGGCCTACAAAAGTGATGAAAATAATTTGCTAGGGTATTTGCAGGTAAGGAAATACATTTCCAGTGATCATGCATGTACATGACATGAGTATGTGCCATATGGGCAACTCCCTGAAATCCATGATGGCTGCTCCTTATCTGTACTATGTATGAATAGTATTGACTTTCACTGGCTACAACCATGAATAAGCAATACAAACAGAGTCTTGTTTTTAATGATTTATTTGTAATATGTATTAAAGATATTACAGCTGGTTGCCACTTTGACAACAGCTGGCAATGCATATAAGTATAACTAGCATAATTACCGTAGGTCATTTACCCATTTTGGATATTCCGAGAAATTGAGTAAAAACGTATACTGTATACTTATTGTGAACCCGGAACATATTAAACATGACGAACATTCGAGCAATAACACTTTTCCAAGGTTTTCGGCGGCAGCAAATCTAGTACTGATACTTTTATTCCACGCACATAGCATCATGACAGCCTTCTTAAACCAAAGATGGCTGCCCCTAATTTGCATATTTATATATATTATTGATTTTCAGTGGCTACAACCATTAATAAGCAATAAACACAGAGTATATTATTTTGTCAATCATGTTCTAAATATGTATTAGAGATATTTCAGCTTGGTTGCCACGTTGGCAACATTTGGCAATGCATATAACTAGCATAATAAGGTTATTTACCCAATTTGCTTATTCCCAGAAATGGCACATGCAGATATGAGCACCGGAATCGACTCCTTACCACCGCATTACCTTAGAGTAATTGTTTTCATAACTTGTGTACTCTTCCCAGATCAAAACTGACCTCTGACCTTAAGTTCAAAATATTGAATACAAGTGGGGCCCCAACATTTCATTGACAAGCCTGTGTATTGAATTCCCCTTTACATTGATTCCCCATGTGTAATGTGCACATCTGAATATGCATGGGCCAAAAGTTACATGTACACTTGAGTATTGGTACTTCCTGAAATGCCCCATGACACTAAATTGGTTGGTTTTAATTCCATTTGAAAGTTCATTGAATAAAGCATATAAAACGAAAATCATTCCCTTTCGAATGCTCTCATAGTTGTAAAAGTTGGTTTTAAAATATTTTATCTTGACATTTTTTTTTTTAATACATAAAATGCTTACTTCTTTAAAAAAAATCAAAAGAGGTTTTGAAATAGTTGTTGATGATACCTCTATTTGATCATTATTTTAACTAAACATCACATGTACAATTGTGTATGAAAAATGGTTGAAACCAATGATCTTTTAAAACAAAAATAAGAGAGCGCCCTCTTGAGTCGTAAGGGCTATTTTTGAATGATAACCGAGTTTTTACTTAGTCGTTTGTATAGGTTTTCCCGCTCAATTTTGCACTTTTTTCAAACGAATTCATTTAGGGTCATTCGAATTCGCGCGTTGCCGCGTAATCGTTGGTATCGGTCTTCCAAATTCCGAATAAGTGCATGCGAATTCATGCATACGCACACGCTTTCGTGAATAGACACAGAAGTTCATTTATGGGCATTCGAATTCGCGAATGTGCAGCCAACTGTCAACGGCCTTTCGCGAATTCGAATGACCAATGATGAAAAGGTATGCACTTTGTGCAAATTCACTTGCTCCTACGTGATTTTGAACGACTATTTACGAATTCGAATGCTGCTTTGGTACGGCGATCGCAAATCGCGCGAATTCGTTTGCTCCTATTATCAATTCGATTGACACAATCGCGAAATTGAGCGGGAAAACCTATATTTTTCTATACCTTTCGAGCATGGTGGTGTTATAACTACTAGTTTGTACTGTAGTTTTGCAGGTTTTGGTTAATAAAATTCAGTTTGACCAAAACTCAAATATCCCTTTAAAAGAGATATGTTGCACAAATACATCGTTATTGTGAATATGAATTGCATAAGTCGAACTATGATCGTGTTTTGACTGTTGAGGCGGTAGTGCGTGAATGCCAATGGCGTTTCCTCCTTTTTAGTTGATGATCAAATGGGTTCTAGGACTACTACCCCCTGGACAACCACCCCCCGGACAATTACCCCCCGGACAACTACCCCCCTAGGACAATTACCCCCCGGACAACTACCACCCGGACAACTACCCCCCTAGGACAATTACCCCCCAAGACAATTACCCCCCAAGACAATTACCCCCCAAGACAATTACCCCCCAAGACAACTACCCCCCAAGACAACTTCCCCCCGGACAACTACCCCCCGGACAACTACCCCCCGGACAATTACCCCCCGGACAACTACCCCCCGGACAACTACCCCCCGGACAACTACCCCCGGACAACTACCCCCCGGACAATTACCCCCCGGACAACTACCCCTGGACAATTACCCCCCGGACAATTGCCCCCCGGACAACTACCCCCCGGACAACTACACCCCGGATTATTACCCCCCGGACAAC
>JBAMJV010011220.1:0-14093 GCA_037951105.1 Echinarachnius parma
CGCCGATGATCGATCACCATCATCATCTTCATCATCATCATTATGAATACCAACGAGTAGAGCCAATTAGTTGGTATTTTTCATCACTATTATATATGTGTTATATAATATTTCAGTTCCCCCTTTAACCTTCACCCTACATGCCATTTGCTCCCTTCTTAGCTACTTAGCTATACACAACGACCATGCCTAGACAGGGATTTTGTATAAGTTAGTTAGCTGCTTTTCTTGACCTTTTTAATTGCTAATGAGGTATGACAGTTTGTGGTACGAGTCACAATTGCAAATCAAGGGGCGATGCAAGCCCTCATTAGAAACGCGCCCGGATCAATATCGATCAAAGAGTAAAGGCCCTACAGCATGCAGGATTTACAAACGGAATTCAGGCTTATGAAAATCGGCATCAACTTTTCTCTGACTGATAATCATGTTAGAATGGGTATGGCCAAGGAGGTTCAAACACAAAACTCCTTGGTATGGCTCCCAAAGATTGTATAGGTCAATTCAGCTATATGTAGTACCTTTTATTTTGCATTTATGGAAAACAAACAAGAAAAAACAAACAATACTAGTGTCATTACTGTTTAAAGCCAAAAAGGGAAATTATTTCGACCATGTAGACCGGGTAATAAGATATTATCAAGCACCTTAAATGTAGACTATACCTTAATTTAGTAGGCCTATATACACACGCGAATAAGGTCGGATTTCATATGGAATATAAACATGTATATAGGATGCGACAGGGAAAGGTTTCATGTAACTTGTAGCTCGGGTCGTAGCTTAGGGGCTTGGAGTACGTGCCGCCCCCCCCCCCCCCCCAACGAATTTCCTATGCCCCCCGGTGCCCCCTCGATTATGATGCGAAAGAAACTAGGTAAACAAAATCGGCAAAATAATGTAATTCTCAAGATAGAATATATTCTTTTTCGGGCACTTATAAATGGTGACGACACTCCCCCCCCCCCCCCCCCATGAGCTGCCAAGTGAAAACCCGTGCACATTATGCCCCCTACGTGTCTTATCTTTTCCTCCCGCATGTATATGCATCAACAAAATGTTTGTATCATGGTATATTAGTATTAGAGGCATAGGCGCCGGAAGTGTGTGGGGGGGGGGGGGGGGGGGGGGGCAGGGGGGGCGGCCGCCCCCCTAATCCAAAAAGGCGTTTTTGCCCCCCCCCCCCAAAAAAAAGCCCCCCCCCCAAAAAAAAATAAAAGCCCCCCCCCCCCCTCCGAAAAAAAAAGAAAAAAAAAAAATGTATCAGCTAAGACTTGTTAATTCTAACGTTCAAAAACTAATTCATTTACATTAATTTAAAGTAATTTCGCTGCGCGCTTCGCGCGCAAACAGATTATCTCAGTATTTTGTAACTTGCGTATATGGTCTGGGGTGAGTACTTTTTCTGTACTGGGCCACGTAGTTCCCGTGTAGGCTGGTATTGCTCTGGCTGCTTGTGTGACGTGCACCAAATTGCACAATTTCAAGTATATAAATGCAAAATCTTCCCCGTGGGAGGGGGATACCCCCTCCCAAACCCTCTCCCTCTGGCACAGCCCCAGCCATTCTTGACTGTAGGCTATGTTGTTGGATCATACATAATGTGGCATATTTATTAGTGTGTCAATTATTTGTTTTCTTCGTGAAAAATAGGCTATATTTACCATTTCTGGTCGATCAAATCATAACACGCTTTCCCAGATACAGTTAATCTGAAGCCCGAATTTCCTATGCACCAGATTGCACCATTTCAAGTATATAAATGCAAAATCTTCCCCGTGGGAGGGGGATACCCCCTCCCAAACCCTCCCCCTCTGGCTCTGCCCCAGCCCTCGGTCGCTTCGCTCCCTCGGGACTCATTCTTGGCTGTTGGATCATACATAATTATGGCATATTTATTAGTGTGTCAATTATTTGTTTTCTTCGTGAAAAATAGGCTATATTAAAAATGTTCTGGTCGATCAAATCATAACACGCTTTCCCAGATACAGTTAATCTTAAGCCCGAATTTCATATCTAGGTATGCACTAGCCTTTAACAAGGCTTCGTGTTTCAAGCAAGCAATGGCTGCGCTGCATGCAAGATCAGGAACGACTGAACGCCTGATGGAGGCTATCTGGCAAAATGATGAATTCACGTGCGATCCCCTCTTCGTGTTTCAAGCAAGCAATGGCTGCGCTGCATGCAAGATCAGGAACGACTGAACGCCTGATGGAGGCTATCTGGCAAAATGATGAATTCACGTGCGATCCCCTCGCCTTTACGCTTCTACTGGCTCATGAATATGCATAAGCTTGATTTAATGAATCATGCATAGTTTTGTGATATATCTACTGCATTGAGCACACGTCTTTCTGTACAGTCAAACGTCTCTTTGCCTCTCCCATTTATATATGAACTACGTGTACGTCGGCATACTCGCCCAGTACATAGCATTGTATACACAAACACATCCCTGTGTAGGCTGTGTGTGTATGTGTGTGTTTCTGTGTGTGACCTCGGGACGTGTGCGTGTATGTGTGTGTGTTGCTTTGCATCGGACCTTTGTATTGCTTCAGCGTGCAGCGTCGGTTCACTGTGGTATAGTTTGTGTCTTGCGTTGGGGAATGATGCATAATGCATCAGTACGTGATAACCCGGCTTCCTGATTGGGCGCAACTCATAGGTAGAGGAATTCAATACTTAACAAAAGAAGTTCATCGGAGAGCAATCCATTTGCGAAAAGACTGTCTCGCCAAGAGAGTGTGCATTGTAGTCGCGCTGTCCAGTCGTTCCTTGCATTCAACTCAGTTCAGACGAGACAGGCTTGTCAAAAGACTAGGTATGCACCAGATTGCAGAATTTCACATCCCAAAATGAAAAAGCTCCCTACCGTGGGAGGGGGGACACCCCCTCCCACACCCTCCCTCCGCTCAGTCACTCCGCTCCCTCACAATGTCTCTCTCTCACCTCTGGTAACCCTGTGAGTGTGGTTGGTCATGAGACTCTACACAAGAAAATCGTGAGCCCCCTTAGGTCTTTGCCCCCCCCCCCCCCCCCCCAATCCAAAACTGCTTCCGGCGCGCCTGATTAGAGGTGTGAAGTTTACACTTTCATGGTCATTGTGATTGTGGCTATACTTGATGAAGGTTGTAGTTAACGTAGTGATCTTTACGACACTATCTTGAAGATGTTGATACAATATCAAAACTTCACTTGAAAACACAATTACCGCATCTTTCTTACACTTTGTTTTCACGCGCATCATCAAGTTTTTCAATTTATTCATTTGGTCACATTTTATCTTTGTTTCTTAAGTTGTAATTTTGTTGCTGGAATCATTATTTCGACGATTATATCTCAGGGCTTAATATCTTGATGATTTTCTGATTGACCGTTCTTCGGGAAGGTGTGCGGCAATTTAGAAAAATACAACTAAAACTTTTACTGGAAAACATGCAAATTCACTGAAATATTTTGGACTCTATACTGTATAAGGCGGATCAGATTAGTGAAACCTTTTGAAATCTTTTGGAAGCGGACAATTTCTGTATTAGTAATGGCCATTCTCAAGCAATGTTGCTGCTGTAGTGTAAGACGAGGTGCCATCGCCACTGGAATATATGGAATCGTAAGTTTAACTTATTTTCTCTTATCATATTCATAAATAAAATTTATCGTACTAATAAATTATACTTTTAAACTAAATTGAAAGCTAGACGCGTGCAAATCAGATAATGGCTAGGATTTTGTGCTATGATGTTGACTAAGAACCACACAAATTACATTGTACTCACAACTTTACACGACTAATTTGCAGTGTAATAATCACTGTATATTTTGTGAAACATACTTTTAACAACAGTAATTGAGAATATTCGAACGAATAACTGAACAAAAATAAATGTTACCGGTATTAAACATTCATCATGTATAATTAATGCGATAATATGCATTTAACTTTGTTGCTGAGAAAAATGAAATAGTAACGATTGATTATTAAAAACTGAGGACAAATTATTTGAAAGCTTTTTTGCCTATCGGTATACGATATCAAGATTTTTAAATGTATATATTATCAATTATGTATTTTTAAAAATGTACATGGTTGTATATATCAAACATAAAATAAACAGTATATATGCGTGAACAATAAATTAAAATACACTGTAGTTTGAACAAAAAGTGAACAAAAGTGGGGAACCAAAACAAAATTAAACACAATTTGATCGCTAGAATAATTCCTTAATTATGTATATCAAAATATACAGCAAAGTTGAATCCCAATAATACAGGACAAAATGTTGATCAAAGAGCGAGGGGCTGATGTTTTAATTATGTAAAATCTTCATCAAATACCTTAAAGGGGTAGTACAGTTTTGGTAAGGCTGAACTTTAGTAACCAAAACCTGCACAGTAACATTACAAACTAATAGTTATAACTCCACCATGCTCGAAAGGTATACAAAATTACAAACGACTAAGTCAAAAGCCTGTTATCATTCAAAAAGAGCCATTAAAACACAAGAGGACGCTCTCTAAAAAGGCATTGGTTTCAACCATTTTCATACAAAATTATGCATGTGATGTTTTGTTGAAATAATAATTAAATAGAGAGATCATCAACAAAAAATTACTATTTAAAAACCGATTTTGAAAATTTTTGAAAAGTGTAAGCAGTTTTTAAATTAGTTGTTTAAATCATCGAATAAATTTGGGGCCAAAATTTATTACGATCGGATATATTTCAGCCATTTCTGAACCGATTTTGACCAAATAAAGTTTATTCTACCATTAAAATTGCATGTTCTTTCAAATTCGACACTCAGTTTTTCATTACCTTACAACAAAATTGTGTTGTGCAGCGCCCTCTCTACCAAAACTGAACTACCCCTTTAACGAAAATTGCTCCTCGTCAAATTGATATTGAGCAAAATCTCAAAGGAACAATTTAGCAAATTTGTCGCACTTACGAAATTCACATTTTCTTGGAAAAAACGATTTCCTATCATATAAATGATTTCCTTTATCCATCTCTATAGAATAAAATCGCACCTAGACGTTATTTCAAGTATTTGAAAGATCCGTGTCTCGAGGCGATCGAATTATTGGCGTTAACCATACGACAACGCTAATTTGTGACATGTCAGTATAGAAATGTAACACAGACCTCGAAATAATTCAAGTATTTCAATCAGCGGCGTAGCGTGGTCGGCAGTGTGGACGGACTGATGCACGTCGAGGGAGCATGCACACTTCATAAGTATATGTCTTTATTTCACTTAATGTTGTTATTGTTTTTTGGGTCAAATTATTGGGGCACGTGCAGTAGTACATAAATTACCTAAGAGTGTTGAACAAAATGGTGCAATCGAAAAGTTGCAATTATTAGCAAGTCAGAAAATATGCACATTTGAACCAATCAGATTTACACATTAAGTCACATGTTCTTGCAACTCTTTATGCAACCCCCACCAAAAGGTATACAAAATTACAAACGACTAAGTAAAAAGCCTGTTATCATTCAAAAAGAACAATTAAAGCACAAGAGGGCGCTCTCTCAAAGGGCATTGGTTTCAACCATTTTTCATACAAAATTGTGCATGTGATGTTTTGTTGAAATAATGATTAAATAGAGAGATCATCAACAACTATTTAAAAACCGCTTTTGAAAATTGTTGAAAAAGTGTAAGCATTTAAAAAAAAAAAAAAATTAAATCATCAAATAAATTTGGGACCCAAATTTATAACGATCGGATATATTTATTGATATTTCAGCCATTTCTGAACCGATTTTGACCAAATAAAGTTTATTCTGACATTAAAATTGCATGTTCTTTCAAATTCGACACTCAGTTTTTTCATTACCTCACAAACAAATTGTGTTGTGCAGCGCCCTCTCTACCAAAACTGAACTACCCCTTTAACCTTTCATATAATAGTATTGATGTGCAATATCACTTTTTGTTTTCCCAGCTGTATTCCATTGTCATCACTGCGCATACTTCTCTTTTATTCAATGCATCTTCACGGTATGGTAAGAATTATTTCTTTCTTCTCAGTAAAGTATTATGTATTAACCAATAGAACGGTGTCATCTGTGTACTAATTACCTATGTCAGCACAGTCAGCCTTCCTTTGATCATTTACTTCATATCAATATCTATAATTATAAGTTATGCAATATCAATATCTATATAAGTTATGCAATATCAATATAATATTATATATAAGTTATGCAATTTCAATGAAATTATGAATTTAATTACAAATGAAATCCATTGTAGTTTAGTATACCAAAGTACGAGTTATGTTATAAGATAAAAAAAAGTGGCAGTATCAACCTATGAACTACCACATTAGTTTGTATGGACATTGCTTAAAGGGATAGTTGAGTTTTGGTCAAACTGAATTTTATTAACCAAAACCTGCACCATTACATTACAAACTAATAGTTAGCATGGTCGAAAGGTACAGAAAATTACAAACGACTAAGTAAAACCCCGGTTATCATATAAAAAATAGCCGTTACAAGTCAAGAGGGCGCTTCCTTAAAAATCATTGGTTTCTACCATTTTCCATAAAAAATTGTGCATGTGATGTTTTGTTAAAATAATGATTAAATAGAGATATCATCAACACTATCTAAAAACCTATTTTGAATTTGTTTGAAAGAAGTATTTAAAGGGGTAGTACAGTTTTGGTAAGGCTGAGCTTTAGTAACCAAAACCTGCACAATAACACTACAAATATAACTTGCATGACCATGCTCGCAAGGTATAGAAAATTACTATAAACTAATAAATTATTATAAACAAAGCCTGTTATCATTGAAAAAAGAGCCATTAAAACACAAAAGGGCGCTCTCTAAAAAAGCATTGGTTTCAACCATTTTTTCATACACAATTATGCATGTGATGTTTTGTTGAAATAATTATTATATAGAGAGATCATCAACAACTATTTAAAAACCTCTTTTGAAAATATTTGAAAAAGTGTAGGCATTTTTATTGTTATTTTTTAAATCATCAAATTAATCTGGGCCCCAGATTTATTCCGATCGGATATATTTATTGATATTTCAGCCGTTTGAACCGATTTTGATCAAATAAAGTTTATTCTGCCATTAAAATTGTGTGCTCTTTCACATTTGACGCTCAGTTTTTCATTACCTCACAACAAAATTATTTCGTGCAAAACTGATCTACCCCTTTAAGCATTTTATGTATTATGTAAAAAAGTCAAGATATCGTCTGGCTAGACGATATATAAATAAAATATTTTTAAATCAAATTTGAGAGCATTCGAAAGGGACTGATTCTCATTTCACATGTTTTATTCAATGAACTTTCAAATGGAATTAAAACCAACCAATTAAGTGTCATGTGGCATTTCGGAAAGTACCAATACTCTAGTGTACCTTTAATCTTTGTGAAAATTCAACCAAAATCACTTGGAGCTTTCACACTTCTCTTGTACCTTGTTAATTGGCTAATTATGCTAACAGAAGAATGAAAATGGTTTTGATTTTCCAAATGTCTCCCTAATCATGGATATATTTAAGATTTAATTTTAAAGCGTCTATAGACGCGTTCAATTAACCGCAGTCAAGAGTAACCGAATTCGGGGACTAAATCCTCCATAGTATCCGAATTCAAATACTTCACGTGAACGATCGGGATAAAATCAGACATCGATTTACTTTTTTGTTTCACTAGAAGGTAAACATTATTCCTTTCCTATGAAAACCTCACATATCATTCTCAAGAACCTTCCAATGATATTGGTATAAGATTGAAGTCTCAAATATCACTTTTGGGGGGAAATATAAAGTTAATGGATCACTTTGAGAAATAGAAGTATAAACCTTGCAGTTTTGATATCAAGATTTTAATGTTCAACCATTCACATTTTCGAAACAGATCTGCGAGGAAAACTTGATCCCCACTTTGTCGTGAAACAGTTTTTCAAGCTGGGTATGTATAAACAATATGTATTATTCATCTTTATCGTTACATTAGTTTGCCTTTTCTCTTTTACACATAAATTAACAATGAGAAAGGTATTGTCAGGAAGCGTTGTTACAGAGAGAAAATAACACATCACCAAGCAGTATTACTTTTAAAATTGGAATGTATATAGCTCACCCATTGTTCCTATACTAATATGTTTCAATCAACATATTGCAGAAAGTTGCCAGACGAGACCTCAAATAGATAGTCATTTGATGAATAAAAGAGCCTGTGAACTGATATTGATAATCACAAACACAAGTCGATTAGTATACCTTAATGGCCGTTATTCAAATGAAAACCATGTCAATTTGATAGTCTATGTTTAAAAAACGTATTCAAGTCGCAATCTTAGTTTTAACAAAATTACAAGACACTGGGAAGTCTCAATGTTGGTATCCTAACATATTTTGTTCATTCATGTTTTGTATTACTTATTGAATTGAATAACCGACCTGTATCCTTTTTAAAACTATGTTTTTCATTGATAGGAGATATCATTAGTGAGCTCGAAGATCGGAACCGGACTGAATACTACGGACGAGTCTTCGCCATCGTCTTCTTCGTCATCTTCCTCATCGTATCCATAATTCTGATTGTTGCGTCATGCAAGGTTTGTTTGCTTGTTTGCTATCTCGTTTGTTTGTGTGCGTTTGTGTGTTTGTTTGTTTGTTTGTGTTTGTTTGTTTGTTTGTTTGTCTGTTTGTTTGTTTGTTTGTTTGTTTGTGTGTTTGTTTGTTTGTTTGTTTGTTTGTTTGTTTGTTTGTTTGTTTGTTTGTGTGTTTGTTTGTTTTTATATTTTAAAACGGAATAAAAACTCGCCCTCAGCCGTTTGGGTGGTTTTCAGCAATTTCGTGTTATGATACACATAATCAACGTTTGGTTTCCCTTTTAATTATTTGTATTGGTTCATTCTTTAAAAGGTACTCCACAAAACATTCTGCCTTGGAAGAGTCTGTGGTGGTCCTAAGAAAGGCTCACTCATCGCTCAACTTTTTGATCTTCAAAGATTACAAAACTAAATCTATTTTTAATAAAATAAATACAATATTCGAGAAAATAGTTATAATGCCATGAATTGAAGAGTATACATGTATAATGATTTAATATGTTATAACAATTTGATTTTGTTTCTGACTTTGGATCATGTCAGAGATATCGATTCCTGTTGCTACCATTTATGATCGTGATGTGCGTACTCATCGTCCTCCACTTCGTCACAATCGTGGAGCTGTTCGGAGCAATGGTAAATAAATCAAACCAACATTTTTCCAATCATATGATCCAAAATAAGTGCATTAATGATAATTTTCATAAACAAAAGAAAATTAAAATGATGACGAATATGACAAAGACGACATTGACGATCTGTTTAGAATGTTAAAGGGGTAGTTTAGTTTTGGTAAGGCTGAACTTTAGTAGCCAAAACCTGCACAGTAACATTATAAACTAATAGTTATAACTCCACCATGCTTGAAAGGTATACAAAATTACAAATGACTAAGTAAAAAGCCTGTTATCATTCAAAAAGAGCCATTAAAACACAAGAGGGCGCTTTTAAAAAAGGGATTGGTTTCAACCATTTTTCATACAAAATTATGCATGTGATGTTTTATTGATATAATGAGTAGATAGCGAGATCATCAACAACTATTTTTAAAACACTTTTGAACATTTTTGAAAAAGTGCAAGCATTTTTTTATTTTTTTCTAAAAATCATCTAATTATTTGGGCCCCAAATAATTATAAGATCAGATATATTTATTGATATTTCAGCCGTTTCTGAGTCGATTTTGACCAAATAAAGTTTATTCTGCCATTAAAATTGCATGTTCTCTCAAATTCGACACTCAGTTTTTCTTTACCTCACAAAAAAATTGTGATGTGCAGCGCCCTCTCTACCAAAACTAAACTACCCCTTTAATGCTCTGTTTAGAAGTTTTCAAATGATATATTTTTTTATGGACATGTATAACCTTTAAAAACGATAAGTATGTATTCATCCTCCTTTGTATTTTTGATTTCATAACTCACCTGATAAAAAAAAATGTATGTATTCTTCAGCTGCAGATGTCGATCATGGGGATATCGCTAGTCCTGCCTCTTGTGTTCCACATCACTTCGTTACTCGTCGATGTAAGTCAAATTATGTCTATACAGGGTGGCCCCCAAAAAAACGGAACGGGGCACTTCCCAAAATATAGTAACACAATGATTATGTCCATCGGATAGGGTGTCTTTTCCAATGAAAAACGATACTAAGAACAGTAATTTTGGTCTTGTAGTTTTTGTTTTAGGGCACTCCGAGTGATACCATGTCAGGCTCCCATTTTTGTCAATTTTTACCAAGTCAGTGTCTGATAAATCGCACTTACTGCCCGTCATAGCATTGAACAACGAGCAATACGCGCGCTATTGTTAGTGTGCATTCAGCTGTGTGCCGAGAGAATGGGCATGGTTGTTGTTGATGATATGACGGGCAGTAAGTGCGATTTATCAGGCACTGACTTGGTAAAAATTGACAAAAATGGGAACCTGACATGGTGTCACTCAGAGCGCCCTAAAACAAAAAATACACGACCAACATTACTGTTCTTGGTATCGTTTTTCATTGGAAAAGACACCCTATCCGATGGACATAATCATTTTGTTACTATATTTTGGGAAGTGCCTCGTTCCGTTTTTTAGGGCCACCCTGTATTAATTGTGAACAACTCGGGAGACGCATGGCTTAGTTTTTTAGATTTATACTTTTATGTATTACTTCAATGTTTGCTTATAATTCAAAGTTGAAATCACAAAAGTGATGATGATAATGAAACTGATGATAAGAATAACGATAACTACCGTATACTATCTACAATACTTTATACTTACATCGCAGCTGAATTAATGTTCAAGTTCTTCTCATTTCAAGAAAATAAGAGCGGAAACATAATAAAAACACATTACAATGTATAAGGACTGAGTTCAACCCTGTAGTAAGAAGAATTTTGTGAATGGAAATACATAATTGTATAGGCCTATCTGTTTAGGTTGTATCTTTATTTTTGTCATCCCTCACAGCTTTCATGTGTACTGTGCATCGTCTCACTATTTCAACAATTCCAACAGCGTCATCGACAGAGGGAGAGGCAGCAATCGCATCGAACAACTTAAGCCCGGCGCAGACAGAGCCGACTCGACCCGATCCGACTGGTTTTCAGTCAGGCTAGAGTCAGTTTCGCTCAGTCGGAGCCGATCTAACATATTGAATCGGCCTCGAATAACCTCCGACTGGCACTTGACTGGAAAAACCGGAGTCCTGAGGCAGCGCATGCTGAGTTAATCTGGCTGAAAACCAGTCGGATCGGGTCGAGTCGGTTCTGTCTGCGCCGGGCATTAAAGGGACTACGTCGACGCGTTAAAATAGCCCTTTTCAAAGAGGGCGGCGCCATGTTTTCCTTAACCACGCGGTCGTTGCAATTTAAAGGACTGCACAGTCGAGTTTGAGGAGGCGTTTTGAAAAGAGCTTACACACACAAAATATATATACATGATGTACACCGTGTCCCAGAAAAAACGAAACCGGGTTTCATGGCAGAAATTTTCTTTCATAATGAATAATTTAATTGATGATATATATATGCCTGGAAAGCTCTGTGTCTCTTCTTTCATTTGATGTGCAACTTATGGCACATACTTCAAGCATGACTGAATTAGAACAATGAAAAGTGGTGTTACCAATATTCAATTTGCACGCATAAATTTGAAGTTTGGGTGAGTTTTAAGAGTTGTAAATGTACTTATTTTTAAAAAGGATAAACACCACATAAAAGTTCATATTTTTATCTTTTACATGACACCTCATGCTAAAAAATAAATGATTTATGCCAGAGAACGAGTACAATGAAAACATGCCTGATTTCTGCCCGAATGAGTGAAAGTTGAGTAAGAAGTCGCTCAGCTTTCCTGACTAGCAGCTGACAATGGACTTTGATGCATGAGTGAATTTACACAAACATGGGGATCAGGAAACAGGCTATATCAGGAAAGTTACTCATTTGGGCTGGAATCAAGCATGTTTTCATTGTATTCGTTCTCTGGCATATATAATTTATTTTTTTAATCATGAGGTGTCATATAAAAGATAAAATTATGAATTTTCATGCGGTGTCTGTCCTTTTTCAAAATAAGTACGTTTACTACTCTTAAAACTCTCCCCAAAACATCACCCAAACTTGCAATTTCTGCGCGCAAATTGAATTTTGGTAACACCACTTTCTATCGTTCTAATTCAGTCATGCGTGAATTATGTGCCATAAGTTGTATATCAAATAAAAGAAGAGACACATAGCTTTTCAGACATATATATATCATCAAGGAAATTATTCATTATAACATAACATTTCTGCCATGAAACCCGGTTTCGTTTTTTCTGGGACACGGTGTATAACCTTACATCAGGGAGGCGCCATCTTTTCCTTAACATCACGGTCCGTGCAATTTAAAGGGACTTTGCCGTCGCGCTCAAATGGCGCCTTTCAAAGAATTCACAAGGAGGCGCCATAATTATGTTAACTTCCTGCGTCATTTATCACCGGATAGCGTAAACGGACGCCCGACGCGAGAGCAAAATTTCAAATCCGTTCGTCTCCTTTCGTATGCGTTTATTGTCAGGCGATGTAGGCTACGTTGTTTTATCCGGCGGAATGTTTTGTACATGAAGCAATAGAGACGACTTTCACCACCGGATAATTTGATTTCGAAAAGGTTCTATCCGTCGGGCGTCCGTTAACGGTATCCGGTGATATGTGACCGGGCCATTAGAGTACACACGTCTCCCATGTGCTGTAGTCTGTAGTGTGCAGTTTAATCACGAGTGTCGGACTGTCGCAAGACTACAACTTGTTCTTGATAAGATGACTTGGTAACTTTGAAGACATTACTGCAATAAAAATTACAATAGAGAGACCAATTCGACTGCTCGATTTTGCGATCAACTCATGAGCATTATGATTATCGAGAAATAACCATTTTCCGAAGCGTACGCCACGCACAGGATTCGAAGGAGTTTGCACTTAAATAGAATTCATGATAATTATCAACATAACTGTATAACTTCGAGAACGCGGTGATTTTCATTGTGACACAATTATAAAATGTCATCCCGTGTACATCACGTTTATTTTCGGGCGAATATTTCAATAGAGTGAGCAGGATAAGATGGGGAAAGGGGGCGAGAACGGAGGAAACACGGCAAAGACGATACTTTGATTTCAATATGCCGCTTTAATATTGTTATTTTAGGTATCAATTATCATAATTACGATTTAATGCGCCAGTCCATTCTACTTTCCATTCATATGTGAGTGTTGACGATTTAATAGTATATGTTTGTCAATAGCGTTATTTATTTCTTTTTATTTTATAACACAGTGTGCAAACATTATTTAAACAATTAGAATGTGTGAAGTTTTGTGTGTGTTTTTATTCAGACATGTATAGTTATTTTAGGACCTTATGATTTATTTCCAGCATATAAGGCATGATCGGTATAACATTTAAGGCCTAAAGCTATTTTTGCAGCTCTTAAAATAAAATATTTGTCGTCAATAAGAATAAACAAAACCGTTCTTTATTACAGCAGTCATGAGACTCTGATTAGCGAATCTTTATATAGTATGTGATGTCCTGTTTATGTCATGACGTCTATGTGATTAAGGGTGTATTGCAACCCAAATAAAATATTGGGGGGAAAACTTTTTGTTTTGCCGCCAACAATTGTGGACGTGTTCAAAGATCAGCGGGTACCTATTTTTTATGTCAAATATGGTTAAGACAATCAAATAAAGCATGTCTCCATAACGGGTGCGGTTCGTTATTCCGAAGGTTCGTTATTCCGAACACGCAAATTTCCTATACCTGAGTGTTCGTTAATCCGAAAATGAAATAGGGTTCGTTAATCCGAACATTTGTTGCATTATTCAGAAGGTTCGTTATTCCGAAGGTTCGTTATTCCGAAGGTTCGCTATTCCTAAAATGAAATCGGGTTCGTTATTCCGAAGGTTCGCTATTCCTAAAATGAAATCGGGTTCGTTATTCCGAAGGTTCGTTATTCCG
>JBAMJV010011221.1:0-28410 GCA_037951105.1 Echinarachnius parma
CCCTCCCCCTCACAATTATTGATAAGAACAAGTACAACTAAATGTCGGACAATAAACGATCCTTATACGGCAAACATGACATTGTTTTTCATATATATGTCATTTTACACCCAAATGACAGACTTTTCGAAGAAGAAGTAAAAACAAATTACATTAGCTACATTACCATAATTACACACAGTGGCGTACCCAGGATTTTTGAAAGGGGGGTGAGGGTTATTTCGGTTATTTCGTCAGAACTTTTCTGTCAGCAGGGGGGGGGGGGGGGGGGGGTAGTCGTAGAAAATTTTCGGAGCCGAGACCAAGTACCTTCACAATTGTCGAGACCGAGACCAGTTCCGGTTCAAAATTGTCGAGGCCGAGACCAAGACCAATTGGTGGAAAATCCTGTAAGCGGGGGGGGGGGGGGGGGGGGGGGTGGGGGGGGGGGGGGTAGTCGTAGAAAATTGTCGAAGCCGCGAACAAGATTTTTCGAAATTTTCGAGACCAAGACCAGGTCCGGTCCAAATGTTTCGAGGCCGAGACAAAGACCAATGGTTGAGAATCCTGTAAGCGGGAGAGGGGGAGGGGGGTACTCGTAGAAAATTTTCGAAGCCGAGACATTTTGGAGGCCGAGACCAGGTTTCTTCGCATTTTTCGAGGTCGAGACCATCGATTACCATAGAACCACCAACGTCAAGCACACCCCAAGCACCTATACGCATCTTGCTTTTTAAGACGTTTCCATGAGATTCACCTCCGTTATTATCCTCATGAATATTCCTCACCATTATTTGCATTCATGATTAAAGTTTTCCGTTTGAACCGAGAGCGGGCGCTCTTTATTAGCAAGATGCATATAGTTGCTTGGAGGTGCTTGACGATGGTGTTCTACGGTATGACGGTCGAGCCCGATAAAATGTGGTCTTGAGAACAGTTTCAATTTGAAAGGGAGTGGGGGGGGGGGGGGGGGGTTCAAACCCCCCCAAAACAGTCATTTTTTGGTCAAAGGGGGAGGGGGGGTTGAACCCTCCCCCTCCCCCTGGGTACGCCTATGATTACAGATTAATAATTAATAACTAACGTTAGCTTGAAGGGAAATTTAGATCTCCGAGCATTTGTTCATTATGTGGCCTAATACCATAATGATGCAATATCGTTTAAATTGTTAACGCTAGTTTGCAAATAACCAAGTAAAGGAAAATAAAACACAATACTCACCCATATAGTTTGGTGAAACAGCTATAGAGAAGAAAAGGAATATTACGATAATGTAGACATTCATTCATCCTGAAGAGGGTAAATATTAAAGGGATAGTTGAGTATTGGTAAAACTTAACTTTAGTAACCAAAACCTGCACCATTACGGTACAAAATAATAGTTATAACTTCACCATGCTCGAAAGTATACACAATTACAAATGACTAAGTAAAACCCCCGTTATCATTCAAAAAGAGCCGTTACAACTCAAGAGGGCGCTCTCTAAAAAAATAATTGGGTTTAACCATTTGTCATACAAAATTGTGCATTGAATATTTTTTTTAATAATGATTCAATAGAGATATCAACAACTTTTCAAAGTAGTCTTTGAGCATTTTAAAAATGTTTTCTAAAAAGTCAAAATATCCCCTGGCGAAGAATCTTTTGAATACAAATATGTTTATGGATATTTCAGCCGTTTCTGAACTGATTTTGATCAAATAAAGTTTATTCTGTCATTAAAATTGTATGTTCTTTCGAATTTGACAGTCAGTTTTAAATTATCTCACAACAAAATATTTCGTGTACTGCCTCCTTTACTAATACTCAACTATTCCTTTAAGTCAGTTTGCATAGATTTAATTTCGATTGCATTAAATAAAATATTCTTAGGTGAATTTTAAATTGTATCAAGAAATTTGAATTTGCATGTGCCTTATTATAAGTTTGTATTATTTAATGTGTGATCTAAGTATAGAATTATAACGTATTAAATAATTGATGTTTGTACGTGTAACTTTGTTATCAGAAAAAAAACTTTCCGAAATTGAGGGCCGATTTAAGACAGAGGAATTTAAAAGTAAAGGCCAGGAAGCGTATTATAGATAAAATGGATTGAACTGAAAGTCAGTATAACATAATGAAAATCGATTATCGTTTTGGGTTTACCTTCGTCGTGTAATTAATAAGAATAGAAAATAATATCATAGTGGTTTCTATTCTCATCAATTTCCCCATGGCGATGTTAATGTATCTATGTTTTCGTTCTGTAACATCTTCCACTACATCTCAATAACAATATGTCGCAAGTTATGTCAGAAACACATGCCATTAGCATTGTTTATAGCGAAACCGAGTGAAAGTGACAATTAGATATACTTGATTGATTGTGGGTATTTCACTTGGTTTTGAATACATGAGAAAGGACACCTTTTAAAGTGGACGTGGTGTGGCAAGATTTATGAGCGCGAGCTTTCCAATCGTGAGATTTGTCCAGCTAGAAAATTAATCCACCATCGCTTTTCTCTACCCAGGTGTATAAATAGGAACCGGAAGTAGTGAAACGTATATGAAAATGTATTGCATACCAGTGGGTGCGCCATATGGCTGTCAGAATGCCTTGCTACCAATAAATTAGAAAGTACACGTCATATGCGGATTAATTGCGAGTGTGTCCGATAACCGGGGGTACTCATTATAGATGATGATCAATCATAGTAGGCGCTATTCAAAATCGAGTATATTATTATCATATTATTATTAATGACTTTACAATGAAAGTAATTCCCCTCCTATACAGGGTGGCCCAAACAAACCGGAACGGGGCACTTCACAAAATAAAGTAACAAAATGAACATGTCCATCAGATAGGGTGTCCTTTCCAATGAACAACGATACAAAAAAAAAAAAAAAAAAAATTTGGACGTGTAGTTTTTGTTTAAGAGCGCTTTGAGTGAGACCATGTCAGGTTCCTTTTTTTGTCAATTTTTACCAAGTCAGTGTCTGATAAATGAGACTTACTGCCTGTCATACTATTGATCAATTATGCCCATTCTCTCGGCACCGCTCGGCACACAGCTGAATGCACAATAACAATGGCGCGCGGAATACTCGCGTGTTCAATGGTATGTCGGGCAGTAAGTCTCATTTATCAGGCACTGACTTGATATACAACAAATGACAAAAATAGGAACCTGACATGGTCTCACTCAAAGCGCTCTAAAACAAAGATTACTTTTCTTGGTATCTTTGTTCATTGGAAAGAACACCCTATCCAATGGATATGTTTCTTTTGTTTAATACTTTTGAGAAGTGCCCCGTTCCGTTTTTGGGGGGCAACCCTGTATAGCGCTCGCATACTTGAAATTTGAATTGCAACAAGTTTCTAAGTGTCAATTGAGCATTCGCCATTGAATAACACATGGTTCGCGACGGCCGGTTGAAATATATAACGCCTGAATGTGAATGCGTGTACATGCAACTAGTACGGGCTATAGTAGCGGTACAACAATGAACGCTGTGTCCGTTCAGTGAGCGCAAATCAAAGTTAATGTTGTGAGAATTTGGCTTTTATATTCGATTTAGACAAACTCTTATATTGAATCATGCAAATATATCCCTTTCAAGCCCTTGTCATGCACTCGTAAATTAAATGCATTGAGCCATTTTGCGACATTTCACTTCCTGCCTCACCCTATTCTCTGGGCTACTGCAATCGCCTCAATTGCATAATCACTACACATAATGCAATGTTTGAAAGGTACATAATGAGGCTTTATTGTGACACCAGTTTCGAATATGCTAATTAAAAAATATGAGAGATATGATCAATCAAACTTGAGTTTCCGAACTTTTTTTGAGGGGTTTATTTCAGGAAATGTTTGTACTCATAGTTATAGAGTGGTGTATGAACAATATAAATATAAAAATGTTGTTCTATAATATCTTAGTTTTGGGGCTTTTGTTGTTCGGTTTTTTAATGGTAAATACAGTTCATGATCTTAGTGGTGGTCAAATGTTCGAAAAAAAACCCAAATAGAAACTGAAGCTTATATGATTGTGAACACAAACGTCCACCAACCTACCTGTGCACTTGTTATATATATCCGCCCTCGGTATGTTTTAAAATGGCTGGTCTAAACTCACCTGCGGGACTATTTGCTTCAAGCTTGGGTTGACTTAGGAAAAAGTTCAATTACCAACCATATAATATATATATATATATATATATATATATATATATATATATATATATATATATAATGCAAAGAATAATCATAAATGATTGAGAAGGAAGAATAATAGGCGTAGCTTAATAAGCATTGTTCCTCCCTTTAATCCTCCAAATGAAAAAAGGCACTGGTCGAAAAATTGGTCTCCGCCAGGACTCGAACCCGGGTCTCCAGCTTGGAACGCTGACGCCTTAACCACTAGGCCACGGGGACCGTGTGATTGAAGACAGATCCAAATTCAGGTCATTGGCAAGCCAATCTCTCGGCCCTTTGTACTCAATTAATTCATGGGGAGGGAGTTACGAACAATGCAAGCCGCCTGTACTTCAGCTGGATCACAAAGGAGTGATTCAAGTATTAGTTAGAACATATATATATAAGCGAAAGGTGAACTAATACATACAGCTTTGGTTTCTTCCAATATTTAAATAATGCAAAGAATAATCATAAATGATTGAGAAGGAAGAATAATAGGCGTAGCTTAATAAGCATTGTTCCTCCCTTTAATCCTCCAAATGAAAAAAGGCACTGGTCGAAAAATTGGTCTCCGCCAGGACTCGAACCCGGGTCTCCAGCTTGGAACGCTGACGCCTTAACCACTAGGCCACGGGGACCGTGTGATTGAAGACGGATCCAAATTCAGGTCATTGGCAAGCCAATCTCTCGGCCCTTTGTACTCAATTAATTCATGGGGAGGGAGTTACGAACAATGCAAGCCGCCTGTACTTCAGCTGGATCACAAAGGAGTGATTCAAGTATTAGTTAGAACATATATATATAAGCGAAAGGTGAACTAATACATACAGCTTTGGTTTCTTCCAATATTTAAATAATGCAAAGAATAATCATAAATGATTGAGAAGGAAGAATAATAGGCGTAGCTTAATAAGCATTGTTCACGGGCCACGGGGACCGTGGCCGTGACCGTGACCGTGACCGTGACCGTGGCCACGGGGACCGTGTGATTGAAGGCAGATCCAAATTCAGGTCATTGGCAAGCCAAACTCTCGGCCCTTTGTACTCAATTAATTCATGGGGAAGGAGTTACGAACAATGCATATATATATATATATATATATTATAGTAAATTAGGGAACTCTTAAAATACAATTCAGCTTGTGGACCCTCATTTAATACAGAGCCTAGCTATACCATGGTCAGGACTCGTATTACACACCTTTCTGAAAATTCTGCAGTTAAATGTGCATTATAAAGTATATTGGGTCCCGAGCTAAGTTAAAATTGAGTTTTATTTGATATTGTGTAATGTTTTGTTTGACTTCATGAATAAAAAAAAAGTGCAGGGCTTATTGATGACGACAATAATATTCAGGGGTGCTATAAAGGATGGCCCCCAAAAAACGGAACGGGGCACTTCCCAAAATATAGAAACGAAATGACTGAGTTCATCGGATAAAGTGTCTTTTCAAATGAAAATTGATACAAAGAACAGTAATTTTGGGTGTTCAGTTTTTGTTTTAGGGCGCTGTGAGTGACACCATGTCAGGGTCCATTTTTTTAGCTCATCCGGCCCGAAGGGCCCGATGAGCTTATGCCATGCCGTGGCGTCCGTCGTCCGTCCGTCCTTCCGTCCTTCCGTCCTTCCGTCCTTCCGTTCTTCCGTCCTTCCGTCCGTCCGTCCGTCCACAGTTTTCAAAATGCTTCTTCTTCGTTATTTTTCAACCGATTTTGATTCTGATTGTTTCATAAGATAGGGCTAGGAGGGGGATTTAAAACTTCTACACAGAATCGTGAAATTCATTATATATGCTAATTTATGCAAATTTATTCGAAATCACAAAAAATGCTTCTTCTCCTTCATTTCTTGACCGATTTTGATTTGGTTTGCTTTATCTGGTAGAGCTAACTTTGGTACACTAAACTTCTACACAGAATTTTGAAATTTTTCTCCATTAATTAATTATGGTAATTTATGCAAATTTATTCCAAAAATCACAAAAAATGCTTCTTCTCCTTCATTTCTCGACCGATTTTGATTTGGTTTGCTTTATCTGGTAGAGCTAACTTTGGTACACTAAACTTCTACACAGAATTTTGAAATTTTTCTCCATTAATTGATTATGGTAATTTTTTATTTATTTATTTATTTATTTATTTATTTATTTTTATTATTTATTTATTTATTTATTTTTTTATTTATTTATTTTTTTATTTAATTTTTTAATTTTTGTATTTATTTTTTTTAATTTATTTTTTATATATTTTTTTTTTACATTTTTTTTTTCCCATGTCCCTTCTGGGGCGTCAAATTTATATTTTTTTTCACTCTATTTTTTTTAAAATTAATTTTTATGTCCCTTCCAGGGCATCACATTATTATTTTTTGACCAGTTGAAAAGTGTACCACATGAAATTTGCGATATTTGATGTTGCGAGATGCCGGATGAGCGCTACGTCATTGACGTTCTGGTCTTCAATTTCCACTCAGCTATTGCCTGAAAAATTACCCTAACGGCTCATCATAGAATTACGCTACGCTCGACGCTCTCACCTTTGTTAATGTGCATTCGACTGAATAACCAAAGGTCCGCCTAGGGAGGGGCGTAGTAGGGAGATTGGACATGTAGGAGGTGCACGATTACCATGTTCCATTAATTGAGCCTCTCTACTGATCGTGTGTGGGAATTAAATCGTGCGTTTCACAGTATTTTGTGCCAGGTGGTGAAAGGAAAAGGGGTTAAGATGTCGGGTCGGGGTAAATTGCTAGGGGGTTACCACCCATTTATTTATACACGCTATATGTGCTACGCCACTGCCAGACTGTCTAGCTTGTTTACGAAGATGATGTACACAATGAGCTATTCATCACAACAAGTAATCCCGTTTGCGGATGTGTCATGTGTGATAGTTTGAAGCTTTCTGTGTTCAGTCAAGCCACACGAGAAGAGCGACTTGCTGAGGTAAATGGCCCATAGCATCAGTCATCGTACATGGCCGTGCCCGGTTTGTCATAAACGCAGTCACACGGTTGAATAACCCACAAGTCTGGCGTTATGTTGAAATAAAAGCAATCACATAGTTAATGTCGAAATCACAGTAATTTGATTATCTATTGTAATTTCTCAAATATCGGAGTTTTTTATTTTGTATAAATCGATCTTCACGCCATGTAAAATACTTGTTGGTGCATAATAGCGTAGTGACCATTCAAGTTCACAGTGTTCAAGTTACGTCATGTTATTATCCGTGTGTGCGTGTGACAGCGGGCGCTCAAGATGATCATAAGCATCGGTCACGCGTGACCGGCATTTGAAAAATAAATATGCATGTTTTGTGAATTTGGGGTTTTGTTTAACATTGCCCATGGGGTCGCTACGGGGCACCCCATCCCTTTTATCTGTGAATTATGAGGGCAAGACCCCCCCCCCCCTTCCCTACATCACCTTCGTAAACAAAAGCTAGACAGTCTGGCAGTGGCGTAGCACAGATAGCGTGTAGAAATAAATGGGTGGTTACCCCCTAGCAATTTACCCCAACCCGATACCTTAACCCCTTTTCCTTTTACCACCTGGCACAAAATAATGTCAAACGCACGATTTAATTGACACACACGATCAATGGATAGGCTCAATTAATGGAACCACCACACCCCTCTCTAGGCGGAGCTTTGGTTATTCAGTCGAATGCACATTAAAGGTAACGTTGAGTATTTGTCAAACTGAATTTTAGTAACCAAAACCTGCACGATTACGGTGACAAACTAATAGTTATAACTTCACCATGCTCGAAAAGTATACAAAATTACAAACGACAAAGTAAAACCCCTGTTATCATTAAAAAAGAGCCGTTACAACTCAAGTGTCAAATTAAATGTAGAGAGAAGCGCTAGCGTTCTAGGTCCTCATAATACGGGACTGTAATGCGCGGTAATAGTTACCGCGCATATTCATGTGTATTGCAAGCGCGGAGTCGCGCTAACACATGGAGAGAAGTCGAGGAGGCGCATATATCACTAATTTTTTTGCGGAATGGAGGGAAAAATCATAATTTTAATCCACCCGATAGTTGGATCACATAATGGAGAGTGAATTGGCGGTAAGTACCGTATCATATGTACAGTTTTAAGCACAATTAGCGTGCTTACAAATATTAATGTTCAGTCCCGTATTAAGAGGACGTAGAACGCTTGCGCCTCGCGCTAGCGTTCTCTAAAAAGTGATGGCCGGACGTCAATCACTTTTATAAATATTTTGAAAGCAAATTTCACAACAATTAGAGCATTTGAATGGGAATTATTATTATTTCCCATGTTTTTTTCGATGATCTTTCATATGGAATTGAAATCAACCAAATCCGTTACAATTAATTTGGGGGGGGGGGGCACTTTGGAAATTACCATTACTCAACGTTACCTTTAACAAAGGTGAGAGCGTCGAGCGCAGCGTAATTCTATGATGAGCCGTTAGGGTCATTTTTCAGACAATAGCTTAGTAGAAATTGAAGAAAAATGGACCCTGACATGGTGTCACTCACAGCGACCTAAAACAAAAACTATACGACCAAAATTACTGTTCTTGGTATCAATTTTCATTTGAAAAGGCACTCTCTTCGATGGACTCCGTCATTTCGTCACTTTGGGAAGTGCCCCGTTCTGTTTTTTTGGGGCCACCTTGTATAGTCATCTGGGAAGGAAACATAGTTTAGATATGTGTAACAAAATCTCTTTCCATCTACACGTATGTGTATGGATTATAGGTCATAAAACAAAGTTTGTGGTGATTAATTTGTAAACAAACTAACCGAACAGCGTTCAATATTTGGACGTTATACATGTACTTACTAGCGAAGACATTCAAAACCTTTAATTAGCTATCACATTAACATAACTTTACCAAACTATTGATAAAATTTGATTATATTTTACTTACGACGTGTTGAAACTATGACCAGTTCGCTGTTAACACTAAATCCAAAGACCGTACGGCTCTTGACCGAGATTTCATATACCGTTGATGCACTTAGATTCATCAGAGTAAAAACGGTTGGTTGGATATTACCCTCCTCTGCACATTCCTCCTCATTGTCTATCGGGCAGAAGTGAATTGTGAAGGTTTGGGATTTCCCGCCAGACCTGCCCTGTATCCACGTGACCGTAATGGCGTCGGTGGTGATGTAGGACTTCGAGACTGCGATGTTGCTTGGACTACCAGGCAGATCTATAAGAAACAAAACACATCATAGAACTAAACAAAAACATGCGCAACCATTATATATTATATTACCATGGTACTACGCAATCTTGAACATAATCATGAATTGCAACAACAGGAGGAATTCATGCAAAGACAAGTCACGACTACGGTGGTGAATAACAAACTGTTTGTAGACTATACGATACCTTGGATAAGCCTGTATATTATTTTGAGAGATACTGAGACTTTGCAACATTTTCTATTCATCAATAACGCCATGTTGCATGTATGTTACTGTTGGATTACCCATTCAAAGAAAACGGAATAATGGTATCTATATTAGCAGTAAACTGCTTCATACGGAGGCAAAAATATAGGGATAATTATGGACAGTTAATCGTTACAGAAGGTTTGACTGTATCATGATTTGATTTGATTTGAATAAGGAGTACACATAAGTACACAAAACAGCCATAATAAGTAAATGATTGAGGATGTGGTACCAACAAATATCACTACTATGACCATAGTCATTACTATCATATAAATCAACAGAATATGGTAATATGCAGATGATGGTCTCCCACTATAAATGCAGATTCAAACCTGTGATAGCCCAAATAATATAGGTAAAATGGTAAGACACAATTGGAAAAGCGAATTGAAAGATAAGATTTCAATGAATCGCAGCTGATGATGATAATAATGATGGTGATGCTTATAATTAAGGTGAAGATGATGATGATATAATGGATGATGGCAGATGATGATATATATATTGTGATGATAGCTATATTGAAAGTAATACATTGTGCATAACACATTGTAATACTGTACATACAATCAAAAGACCAAAGTAAATTAAATTTTATCATTCATTCATTGATAGTTAACTTTAAACAGTCATGTTAAAGCCAAATGCTCGTTTTGGGAACATTATTGGACAACATTTTATTGGCCAAACTAATTGATTAGTATCGTTGAAATAGCATAAAAAGGGGATTGTGTGGAGAAATCCAAACCTTAGTATCGTTCAATGCAAAAATATAAGTTCAAACGTTTATGAAAGCCGCTGACATTGAGCCTAACTTCACCGTTAGTTTGGTCTACGCTGGCCACATTTATTAACACGCAGCGCACCAGGGTGCATATTAACATACACACGTCGGCAATATCAATTTACAGTAAATGAGTTTTATAATTTACCAAATATATCAATTAGTAGGTGGTTTCCAGGCCAAATTTGTATCATCCCGTATTAGTAAAACACGATTGGTAATACGAGCGTACATTTCATTTCTTGTGTGTGGGGCGTTTCCCACTACTGGCATTTGCCTTTAAATGAGGGGGGAAATCCCGGCTTTGATTCAGGTTTATAGCTTTAAATATGTGCCTTTATTGATATACCACACTCTTTTTTTCAAAGAAATCCTTAAGTTGGGAAAAAAAGGTAAATTTCATGCAACTTGTTTGCTTTATTTCGCATCGGCGTTCCATGCTCCTAAAAAAAGTCATTTATAGCAGAGCGGGAATGTGCGCACGTGTCACCCGATTCATGACATCACATGCAGACCGCAACGCGGAGGAATGTGCATTGTTTACCAGAGCCTATGACTTGCTTGTAAAACAAACTCGTTTTTGCTTGTAAATTGAGGTTTTACTGAAAATGCTTAAGAATTGCTAAGAAATGAATTGTAGCAGGATGCTGCTGCTGCAGCTACACATCTGAGTGTATATCGTCCATGATATAAACCTGCACATATTGAAACAAATGGAAATAATATCTTTGTGTCAACGTGAGTATTGCACTCAGCGTGTACGTCTATGACCGAGCTAAACTGCGATTGCCTGCAGGTGACGTCACAAAGATGACGTCATTTTTTGTTCGCCCGGGACTCAGTTTTTTTACGGGGGTTCCGAAAGTGAATTTACAAGTTGATTTTTTTATTTTACCGGGTTTTCCCACGAGGAAAATATGTTTGTATTAGTAATCTTCATGAAAATCTACCTTAGATACAGTAAAACCCAATTTTGAGGCAGTTTTCTTGTCACCATACCTTTAAAAGAATAGAGCGTACTACTAGATTGAATATAATCTGACAAATAACGCCAACAATCAGGACCATGGTACTTAATTGATTTATGTGCAATAAGTAATTTAATAATTTCTAGGACGATATGAACGAATATAAATATTTGATACAAAGAAGTTTTGGAATTAATAGATTCGAGAAGTAAATTATTAATACATTTGAACATGAATAATAAACACTTTTAGTGATTTTAATTCTAAATGTTACGAAGTTGTGGGTAAAAAAAAGTGAGAACCAGTGCATGTACTAACTTCCAACTTGTAGGGTAGTATTGGCCTGAAGTGGCGCCGGCAACCAGGGGTGCCGCGCAATACACGTGACCATCTTTCCATCATCCTCTTGTGTGGCGATGAGGACGGCCTCTCTGAATGTCGATACGAGTAACGGATTGTCGCTCGACTGGTTGACCTGGTTACGTAGTTCAATTGTGACGTCACCGGTGGACCAGATGATGTCGGGGGGTGGGTAAGATGATGTTGGTACGGTGCAGTTCAACTTGTGTTGTTCGCTAATCACAACGTATGATATCTTGTTTCGAACACTGTTCCCGTTCTTTGAGTTGAGTATGTCGACCCAGCCGGGCGGACCTTTAATCAAGAAATTTTGATGAAAATGATAATAAGTCAATAGAGATGATAATTATGAGATTTATATAACTCATTGGAATGTCCTCAAAGGTGATTGTATTGGTTGAATTTAAGCCACACACCACTCAATATAAATTGTTAGTATTTACCCTTGCTGGGCTGGACATACATGGTAATACAAACCGTATTGACCATCCGTTTATGAAGAAACTAACTAATGAATTTGCTCTTCTGACGAAGTTAGAATAAATACTCGCCAGAGGTTTATTCATCATGGGGCTACACGCCTTACTGAATATACCAAGTGATTCGTCCGGCGCTTCGTGCATTATTCTCGGTCATCACAAATATGGTCGTGTGTCATGAACTCGCCTCCAAATAGGGTGGAGCCGTTACATTTTGGGGATTTTTTTGGTGCATTTTACTTCATATTTTCAAAACAAAAAATCCCTTAACCAATTTGGTATCATTTGAAAGGGCAATCAAAATGCTATCATTCTGCAAAGTTTCAAAGATATACCTCTATTTAAGATCGAGATACAGCCGTTTGAAGGTTTCCTGTACAGACTCTGAGGGGGCACAATCTTGACCGATAAATTTTGTGAATTCTTGGTAAAAACGTTAATATCTTGAAAAATAAAAGGTTTCAGAATACAAATTTGGTATCAAATTAAAGCTTACTTATTAAGCTGTATTATGGCTCATCATATTTAGGCTTTACTCTATGTTCCATTCATCTAGTGACTCCTACTTAGTGAAAATTATTGATTATTAAAAAAAAAGAATTCATGAAGTATGAATGAAAAAATCTCCTGTAAAATAATAATTTACCCCATACAATATTATATTGCTGTAAAGGTCTAAGTCTGCTCTGCAAGAAAACATTATAATTTCTTGTCTAGAGCTACTTTAGAAAAAGTTATCAGGAAATTATTGACCTCTAAAACTGTAAACAAAATTTCATGTTTTGGTCAATATGAACAATTAAATGTACACCCAGTGTTATTTCTGAGTGTATATTTCCTTTCAGAAAATGTATAGTTTCGATAGGGTAGGGGGTCTTCCTCAGAAAATATTGGCTCTCAACTGTAACATTGTCCCGCAGAAGCCCAAAATGGCATGTAACGCAAAAGGAGGCGACCTCACGACGCATGACCATATTAAAACATGTATGATTAAATCATTTAATTTGTATTTTTAAATTTAATTTGACATTTGTTGTATTTGTATTTTAATAGCTTTTTAATGGGATCTAGTAAATTTGTTGACATTGTGAAAAAGTGAGGAACTGAAGTTTGAAGTTTGAAGTTTTATTAACAACAACAACAATATCATATATATGTACATCAACTGTACATAATTTACAAAACAATGAATCACTGCAATAGATTAGTAAAACTTAATCAATGCTTACATACTATAAAACATATTTATACAAAAGTTAAGGTTGTTGCTAAAAGAAAACCAAAAGTTAGCACAAGTGCTAGTCGAGATCGGTTCTCTCTTTTCACTATATCGATAGTGTATCTCTATATTACAAAATAAGCATTATACTTGATATTAAGATTATATTGTTTACATTCAAAATACAAAACGTAACTAACTGCTAACATACAGGTAATTTATTTGTTCATCAAATACATTGTGAGGGCCTTACGAAATGAACATCTTGTTTTTTGTTCTCTAATTTTCTGAGGTAAGCTATTCCAAAGCTTTGGTCCAACAAAGGAAATAGTAAATGTACCTTGTGTCGTCTTACAAATTGGCAAGGGTAGCATTGAATTTTCTTGTCCTCTTGTTTCATAAGTATGGTGTACAATCTTACAATAATCTAATAGTGTGTGCGGTAAATTTCCGTTATACAAATCATATACAAACGTTGAAACTGCCAGTTCATGCAAATCAAAAACATTTAATATCCCCAATTGTTTAAACAACGGTCCCGAGGATGCTCTAAATAATGAAAATGTAATAGCTCGCACAGCCATCTTCTGAGCCAAATAAATACAATTCAAGCGAGATTTATAACTGCTTCCCCATACCTCAATTCCATAGAGTATGTGGGGCTGTATAAACGATTTATACAAGAGCACAAGAATATACCGAGGAACAAAATATCTCAATTTAAATAGCAAACCCACTTTTCTACGAACACACTTATTTACAAAATCAATGTGATGCTTCCAAGACAATGTACTATCAATTTGAACTCCTACAAAAGATGCCACACTCATATCATTAATGTCTGTGTTCGACAGTCTAAGAACACCATTTACAGCAATTACCCGTCGCTTACTTTTAATGAACATATAATTAGTTTTCTTTAAGTTAATAGTAAGTTTATTAGCATCACACCATTTTTGAACTGCATTTAGTTGCTCATTAACCTCATTTACATCAATTTCATTTTGATTCTCATCAAACGTGTGAAAAATATTTGAATCGTCCGCAAACAATCTGAAGTTAAAATAGTTAGTACAACAAGGTAAATCATTAATATAAATTAAAAACAATGTAGGACCTAGAACTGACCCCTGCGGCACGCCGCACGTTATAGTCTTTCGGGTAGATGTGGCCTCCTTATAGCATAATGTCTGAGAACGATTCAAGAGATAATGAGCAAACCATTCGAAAGCAATACCACGTATACCATAATGTGCCATCTTTTCCAGCAAAATATCATGATTTATAGTGTCAAACGCCTTTTGAAAATCTATGAATATACCAAGCGTAACTTTTCTTTCATCCATCGACCTCATAAGCGTATTAATAAGATTAATCAAAGAAAGTTTTGTACTATATTTCTTACGGAATCCATACTGATGTTTATACAAAATATCATTAGTCTCCAAAAAATCAATTAAACGAACATTCACAATTTTTTCAAATATTTTCCCAACAACTGGCAAGACTGAGATAGGCCTGTAATTTCCTGGATCAGTCTTTGCCCCCTTTTTATAAATAGGGGTTACCTTTGCTACCTTAAGACAATCAGGAAAAGTACCCTTTTTTAATGACAAATTAAAAATGTAAGTTAGTGGTACAACAATAAAGTTAGCTGCATCCTTTATCAGTCTTATTAGTAAATTATCATATCCATGGGATTTCTTACTATCTAGGGCACACAAATAATCAAAAACCTCCCTTTCTGTCACGGGTTTCCAAAACAAGGATTTATCATTTCTTCTACCCAAGTATTCCTTATAACTATAACGTACATTTGGAATCTTCTGTGCCAAGTTTGACCCAATTGTAACAAAATAATTATTTAACTCCTCAGCTATATCCCCCTCTGAGGACACAACTCTGGCTGCTCCATCAGTACGATCAGTCGGGAGAACCAACTCATCTATATCTAATTTCTTAGAATTCCCTCTTCCACTAATCAATTCATTTATAGTTTTCCAGGTTTTGCCTGTATCATGCTTATTATCGTCAAATAATTTACTATAATAAATTTGTTTAGCATTCTTAATTACAGTTGTCAATGCATTCCTTTACTTCTTATACTTATGTGCATATTCTATATTAAAATTGGACGCTTTATAGTTATTATACAAACTATGTTTCTTTTTAATAGACTTAAGAATTGCTGTAGATATCCATGGCTTTTTCGGTGTATGTCTTTTCTTCGCACTATTGTGCACAATATTCGGAGCATGTTTATCACACATCTTTACAAATAAATCATAAAATACAGAGTAAGCCGTATTAACATCGGTATATCTACACACACAATCCCAATTTGTGCTTGCTAAATCCTCATGAAACTCGTGGACATTAAAATGTTTATATGAGCGAGCAACTTTTCTCAAAGGCACAACCTTATTCACAATAGGAGGATGATCAAATAAAACAAATATAGGAAAATGGTCAGATACATCAGTTTCTATAACACCTGAGTGAATAACGGAATTACTTATATTAGTATAAACATGATCAATAAGAGATGAAGAGTGATCTGTCACTCTTGTCGGCATTGTAATAATCTGTTGTATTCCTGTACTTTCCATTGTGCTCAGATAATCATCTGTTCTTGTATCAACATTTGTTTGTGATAAATCTATATTAAAATCGCCTAACAAAATTATATTTGACCTTCCAACATTTAATTCTTCTAAGACACCAAATAAACTATCTTGAAATTGACCAATGTCAGTATTTGGTTTACGGTAAATAATACCAATAACAATTTTACTATCACGTTCAATTATCTCCAGCCAGAGACTTTCAGCATATAAAACAGAGTAATCTAATCTTGCATATTTTAATGTGTTCCGGAGGTATGCTCCAACCCCACCTCCTCTTTCAGCCTAACGGCAGTTAACCTCAAGGACATAATCATTTAAAGCTAAAGTATCAACATTGTGAACATTCCATACTTCTGACAGGGCAATCACATCAAATTTGGAGGCAATACTATATTCATAAAGAAAGCTTAATTCACCGATATTCTTAGTTAGAGACCTAATATTAACATGAGTAGCACTAAAAGAGTTAACAAATTTAGTGTGCATATTACTATCAAAATTACTAGGATTTAAACTATATGTTCTCAAATCAAAATTATAATCATCATGGTTATTCATGGTTGATATAAGGTATATTGTTGTTATTTGATATGTCCACTGGGTATTGTGTGAACATTTAAAGTTGAATGGACGTTATATTGCCGATTAATGCAAATGATATTCCATAACTCATTGCGCTGACTTTGTTACGACAATGGTCATTTCAGGTGTAAATATTTATTCACGATAAACACAGTGATGCGGCTCACGCAGTGAACCATGATGAGGAACACGTGATATACATACAGTCAACACTCTATAAGCTGAGTGCACGTCGACATCATCGACGTCGATACATTCTATAGTCTATCATATCAGACCTTAAATGTACTACATATACTATCAGCACAATAGTTCAATATCTGAACGCTTCAATCGTACATATCTTTTTAACGAAAAGGAAAGTAAAACAAAAATCGAAACTGGTCACATGCTTATATTGTTAATACGAATACAACGAGGTATGAGTGAACCGCTAGAATTCCAATTTTATTTTGAGGATTTGGACAGTGTTACTAGATCCCTTTATTGTGTCATGTCACGCTTGCCATTAATGTGTAAATTTATCTAAATAAAAAGTGTTTCGTTCAGCACAAGTTATCAAGGTATAAATATAAGAACATGTCATAATACTTGGGCAAAAAGGCACGGATGGAGCTTTGTCGCCAAATATTATGTAGCGACAGGTGTGTGCGTGTATATATAATACTATCAATATACCTAACTTTCTCGCTTACTTCTCACTATCAGCTTGACCGAAGCCTTTTCGATCCCAGTAGAAACCACGACTTGGCATTCATACTCTCCATCGTCATCCAGCATCAGGTTATGGATGCTGAGGTTCACACCGCTACTCAGCGCACCTTCCACGGAGTACTTCCTCGGATCCAGAATGTCAGTTACTCGACAGGTGGTGATGTCGTCACTGGTGCACTGCGATAAGCTAGCGATGACACCCCCAGTTTTCCCGATCTTTTCCCATGTGATCAGTACACCGCTGTTGATGACGGAGAAGTAACATTGGAGAGTGACGCTAACTCCAGTTCTACTTCTTTGAGTGACATCGGTGCTTAACGTCGCGTTTGAATCTAAATCAAGACACGATGAATACTTATGTTATTGTTCAACTAACGCACTGCATGCAATATGCATTAATATGTTACCTTACGATGAAATCCACGAATTGCTCACCCTTTTGCGTCATGATCAATATGTGTGAGAGAGATTCATACGCTGCCGTCTCATCATCCGTTGAAACTGTTCTGTTGCGCTAGATCCTGAACAGTATGCTATAACCGCTAGTGGTTGACGAGGGGCTCCTCCCTCCTGCGGTATGTACTTGTATGGGCTTTTCATTTTGGGAATTTAATACTGGTATTTAATATACAAATGATGCACAGGCATGAGTGGATCGGTAAGAATTGGATGCACGAGTTTAACTTTGGAATGGTTTAAACCCACGAGCGCAGCGAGTGGGTTTTAGACCATTTCCAAAGTTGAAAGAGTGCATCCAATGCCTACCGATCCACGAAATATGCCTGTGCAGCATTTGTTTTATAAAATGGGCGCAAAAAAATGTGAAAATAAAACTTTTTCCCAGTAATGGCTAAATGGCTAAATTGACCGACGCATGCCTGTAAATTTACCGACGCATGCCTGTAAATTTGCCGACGCATGCCTGTAAATTTACCAACGCATGGCTAAATTTACCGACGCATGCCTGTAAATTTACCGACGCATGACTGGGAAAAATTTAGATTTTCACTTTTTTTTTTTTATGATATCAGTTTTTTTAAATGATATAGTTTTTTTTTTTTTTTTTTATATAAACGTTTTTTTTTCTTTTTTTTTTCGATCCACGAAATATGCCTATGCAGCATTTGTTTTTATAAAATGAGCGTTACAAAATGTGAATATCAAACTAAAGTGAGCCATGCTTCAGTAAAAACTTTTACATGCTAATTGACCAATCAGAATGCAGGGATTCTTCTACCCATTTTATAATATACAACTAACGAATGGGCTTCTTGTGATAGTCAAATCTATTACCGAGGTGGGCTCGAAATGACTATTATATTACCCGAAGCGTAGCTTAGGGTAATAGTCATTTTGATTCCACCGAGGTTATAGATTGCCTATCACAATCAAGCACATTAGTTAGTTGTTTTATATCACTGATTGCGTTCATCTTATAGCAAAATAAGTGAAAATCTCTTCAAAATTTCATAAAATCGCACTTAAAATTTGACATAAAAATCCATCGACATTGATGAAGCCAGTATGAGCCTCCAGAACCGGTTCCATGACATATGCTCCGCCGACATATGCTCCGCCGACATTTGCTCCGAAAAATGCGACAAATGCTCCGCGACAAATGCTCCGCGATATTTGCTCCGCCGACAAATGCTCCGCCGACAATTGCTCCGCCGACAAATGCTCCGCCGACATTTGCTCCGCCGACAAATGCTCCACCGACATTTGCTCCGCCGACAAATGCTCCGAAGATGCGACAAATGCTCCGCCGACATTTGCTCCGCCGACAAATGCTCCGCAGACAAATGCCCAAATAATTAGATGATTTTTTTTTTCAACAAAATATTTTTAAAATGCTTGCACTTTTTCAAAAATGTTCAAAATCATTTTTGGAATAGTTGTTGATGATCTCTCTATCTAATCATCATTCCAATAAAACACCACATGCATAATTTTGTATGAAAATGGTTGAAACCAATGCCTTTTAAGAAAAGCGCCCTCTTGTGTTTAAATGGCTCTTTTTGAATGATAACAGGCGTTTTACTAAGTCGTTTGTAATTTTGTATACCTTTCGAGCATGGTGGAGTTATAACCATTAGTTTATCAAGTAACTGTCCAGGGTTGGTTACTAAAGTTCAGCCTTAAGTAGCAAAACTGTACTACCCCTTTATAAAATAAAGATCACATCGTCTAGAAGACAATCTATTCTTCACATATTAACAATAAAATTGATCACATATTACTTTTTATGGAATATGACGTCATAGTCACTAAAGGGGTGAAGTGTCCATCTTACCTCACTGTGGAGGTAAGAGGACCCCTCAATTCCTTAGATTATTTGAATTTCAATTTTCTGCTACTTCCTGCCAATCCTTCCGTTTATACGAATGCAAAATGCATTGGAAGTTTGTGCTTTTCTGTTGGACAATAAGGCAGCCTTAATCGTTTACGGGGTGGGGGGGGGGGGGGGCGTTTAGAAGTGTCACAAATTGGGCCCTCGTTGTTCAGTGAACGATGAACAAATCTAAACAAAATTGGAACTTCGAAAATTTAACAGTGGTTGAAAATAACGTTCTTTGAATTTTGATAAAACGTGGATAAATTTTGAATTCATGCGGAACAATTTCTTGATAATAAAGAGTCTGAGTAATACAAATGCAGTGATTATAAAGACTTTTCTTTTTTCTATTCACGATCGATCTTAACACCAGTATCATGCCCTTCGCTTGATGATTGCTTGGAACAGTATACTATTCATCACAGCATTTTCGGATACTATGAGGGTCCGTGGTTCGACTCCAGTCGAGTCCCAATGTAACATCAAAAACTAAAGCCAGTGTTGTGTGTTATTGCGCCTCCCCTTCTGCTACTAGATGCAGGCTGCAGGGTCACGCATCCTTACAACACTGGGCTTGACTGCCCCCCCCCCCCCCCCACCCTGTATAAAGAAACGTGAAACAAACAAACCAGCCAAATAAAATATTTGAATGAATCGATGGTTACTAAATCGATTGTACTCAAATTTCACAAGAGATTCGCATAACATATAAAAGCGCACTTCATACCAAAGGTACTTGAGAATTCATTCCAGAGTTTAATCTTCAGCGGAGTAAATGTCGGCGGAACAATTATGGTTGAGGAACATATGTTGTTTTTTTGGACCATTTGAAGTACTGTCATCTTCAGAGCATATATTTCTGCGGAGCAATTGTCACCGGAGCAAATGTCGTATCTCCGGAGCATATTTCGGCGGAACAATTGTCGGCTAAGCAATTGTCGCATATTCGAAGCATTTTCGGCGGAGCAATTGTCGCATCTTCGGAGCATTTGTCGGCGGAGTAATTGTCGGCGGAGCAAATGTCGGCGGAGCAAATGTCGGCGGAGCATTTGTCGGCGGAGCAAATGTCGGCGGAGCATTTGTCGCATATTCGGAGCATTTGTCGGCGGAGCAATTGTCGGCGGAGCAAATGTCGGCGGAGCATTTGTCGGCGGAGCAAATGTCGGTGGAGCATTTGTCGGCGGAGCAAATGTCGGCGGAGCATTTGTCGGCGGAGCAATTGTCGTCGGAGCGAATGTCGGCGGAGCAAGTATCGCGGAGCATTTGTCGCGGAGCAATTGTCGCATTTTTCGGAGCAATTGTCGGCGGAGCATATGTCGGCGGAGCATATGTCGTGTCACCCCAGAACCATGGCGCATATAATACACTTAATAGCCGTATTCAGACGATAAAAGCCAATCTTGTGGTTATCTTGTGGTTATCTCGTGGTTTGCAATTCTTAAGAATATCTTGTGGTTAGCGCTCGTTTTGAACACGCAAAACTCGTGGTTATCTTGTGGTTTCCAAACCACAAGATTGTGCGCACTGCAAAATGTGCGCAATCTCGTGGTTATGTGGTTATCTTGTGGTTTCCAAACCAGGGGGGTCATACTGCGCACTAATCTTGGAAAACTTTATGGACTGGCTAACATGGAATTCTGGGATACGTTTAGTCTAGGATCGAGACCCTCGATCGCATGCTGAACATAGCGCGACCAACGAGAGAGGTCTGCGTAACATAATAATAATAATAATATCAAGCATTTATAAAGCGCCATCTATCTAGGTAGCCTATTCCGAGGCGCATAACAAAGGAAAGAAGAATAAAAAACAGAGGGAAAACTTAAACAAGCACAAATACCAATACAAGCAACTAATATATTAATAAGCTACACTAAACAAGTATGATTTTAATTTACTTTTAAACACTTCTAACGAGTCTATTGCCCGTCTGTTGTTTTTAATTCTAAGGGTAATCTATTCCATAAATCCGGAGCTGATGCAAAAAATGCTCTATTTCCATAAGTAACGCGTGTTTTTTGAGTTTCTAGTAACAATCTATTTGAGGAGCGGAGGTTACGTTGTGGTACATATGACCGGACTAACTCATTTAAGTAACAAGGTGCCACACCATGAAGTATCTTCCAAGTTTGAAGCAGTATCTTAAATTCAATACGCTGGCGAATAGGTAGCCAATGTAAAGTTTGTAGCACAGGAGTTATATGATCGTACTTTGAAGTTCTAGATAGGATCCTAGGTGCAGAATTCAAAGCAAGTTGCAATTTATCCAACAAATATAATGAAATATTATACAAAAGAGAATTGCCAATGTCTAATTTTGAAATAACAAAGGCATGTATAAGCATAAAGGCAGACTTATCATCATGAATCTTTCTAATGCAATTGACATTATATATACTATAATACACAGACTTACACATTTGTTGTACATGGGATTCCATTGACATATTCTCATCAAATATAACACCGAGGTTACGGACAGAAGATGATGCCCTAATTTGTTCACTGCCAATAGTATGAATCATAGGTTTCTGATACTTTGAAGAGATAACAAGAAACTCTGATTTACAACCATTTAATTTTAACTTATTCACAACCATCCAAGATGCCATATCAGATATACAAGCTTCAAGTCGACGTTTGGCTGACATTTCACTATTTGAGTCACTAGGATTAAAAGGAAGATACAACTGAGTATCATCGGCATATAAATGAATTGAAATACCGTGGCTCCTTGCAATACTTGCAAAAGGCGTACAATATTATACTAAAAAACATTGGTCCAAGGACCGATCCTTGAGGAACACCAAACTTCATCTTGTTGTTCCCTCAACACTAACTACAAATGATCTATTTTCTAAATATGATGAAATCCAATTAAGTGGTTTACCTTTAACTCCATATGATTCAAAATTGAATGGTCAACTGTATCAAAGGCGGACGATAAATCCAATAATACCAAAAACACAGCCTGTTTCTAGTATCAAGGGCATGCAAAATATCATTAGAGACAAGAATGAGGGCTGTTTCAACACTATGACCCTTCCTATAGGCTGACTGGAATGGCTCTAACAAATTATTATAATTAAAGTGATCCAACATTTGTGAGGCTACTATTTTCTCCAGTATCTTAGATACAAACTTGAGATTCGATACTGGACGAAAATTAGCAAGATCTTTAGAATCTAATGACACCTTTTTCAAGAGGGGGGACACAATAGCTTGTTTAAAAGACTGTGGGAACTGAGCTGACTGTAACGACATATTAAAGTGATACCTGTAAAGTGTCAGATATTGCACAAAATGACATTTGAGACTTCAATCCTATATCAATATCATTGTAAAATACAATTGAAAGATTTGTGAAAGTTTGAAAGAAAACGAACACTGTTTACCTAGTGAAAAAAACGAATATTGAGTTCATATTTTATCACCGAATACTGATGGTCTGCCATACTTTTGTCGCAGTAATGAATGATCCGTTTGAGATATTCGCACCCGTGTATTTTTACACACGTAGTACATAATTCATGGAATTTGAACTCGCTCAGCTCAAAGTTCAATCTCCGGAATGTTCTCACGGGTGCTGCATGCGGACGTTCTCAGCTGAGACAATTGTACTTTTTTTCAATTGCGTTGATTAACGCTTTAGAAATAATGATTTTCAATGATAATTATCTTCATACTAAAGGGACATTTGAAAAAATCAAACCCTATTTTATTCTTCTCTTACCATAAGCTAAACAACACGGTAGAAGAGAAACGAGGAAGCTCCAAGTAATTTTCGTGGATTTGGACACTTTACAGGTATGACTTTAACAATTGATGCAATACAAGAATGTAAGAGTCCAACATGTTTCTTGACTAACCAAGTCGGGATAGGGTCCAATGAGCATGACTTAGCAGGAAGACTTGAAATGAGATTTAAGATCTCATCGTTTGAAACTGGATCAAATTCATCCCAAACTGGTACGTCTAAATGATCTCGAGCCACAATACCTGATGTGGTATTAATTGTATCAAGTTCACTTCGAATATCACTTATCTTAGACAAAAAGAAGGCACTGAAATTTTCAGAAAGTTCCAATGAAGGTACATTAGTTGGAAACTTTAAATTTGATGTACGATTGAAGCGGCGATGAAATTACCCTTTTGCATGTTTGGCATACACGACTCAACGCGCACCTCGTGCGCGTATGATATGGGCAACAAACAGGACAAAATGGACTTTGCCCTTTTTGTTGCCCATTATTATCGCGCCACGTCGCGCGCATTGGCTGTGCATTGCCAATTGTCCTTTTTACATGCACGATATCGGCGCATCATATCGCGTGTAATAAGGACAATTAAAAGAAATGCGTAATAACTCCGTTAAAAAGAACTGAGCATAGGCGAAATTAAACGACTTGGTAGCTATAAAGCCTACCTAACCTTTTCACTAAACATAGTTACTGAATTTGGCATTTAAACACATACGCGATAAATGCTAATTATCCCGCCCACGGATGTGCTTATTGGCTGTCTTGGCGTTCTTCTTCCTTTGACCTAGATAAGTGTTAGTTTTTACCATAGAAGTAGTATAATTAACTAGAAGAGAATCTACGCACTGCGCGCTAATTTTCTCACAGCCTTAACACGCATCAAACATGGCCGGTTAGAGAAACTTCATGGACTGGCTAACATGGATCTAAGACCCTCGATCGCATGCTAAAAATAATCCCATCACCCATAATAGATAGCCGCCAACGAGAGAGATCTGCACAACAGCAGTGATGGCTGCCAGCCGAGGCCTCGTGAGCAGCGATCACTGATGTTACGCAGACCTCTCTCGTTGGTCGCGCTATGTTCAGCATGCGATCGAGGGTCTCGATGTTGACTTTGGTTGATCTATAATAATGAATACATCACATATCTTTTGACTATTTGATGTACATTTTTGTCATATTTTTAATATTATTTTTTCTATTACTTTTTTCTACCTGCTCAGCTTCACCCCTAAAAAACCCCGCCAGAAGCTATTGACTTTTGTGACATCATAATACCATTCAACCATCAGTCAGCTAGATGAACAAAAGACATTGGTATGTCCACTGACCACATGTTTACAATAGCATTGCATGTTTTATACAATGCCCACTCACCATGAAAAGAGGGGCTTCAATGAAAACATCCAATCCAATGCTAATGCAATAAGGTACTCAGTGGGTGAGAACATATCTTTTGTTTATGCTTATCTAGCTGATCGATGGTTGAATGGTATTGTGATGTCAGAAAAGTCAATGGTGGAGGGTTTTTTTAGGGGTGGATCTTAGCAGGTAGAATAAAAATAATAGAAAAAATAGTATAAAAGATATGACAAAAATGTACATCAAATAGTCAACAGATATGTGATGTATGTATTATTATAGATCAACCGAAGTCAACATGCGTTTTTAATTTAGTCACCCTTTAATGTACGAATAACAAAACAAATCTTTGAAACGGACCAAAAAAAACGGTTACAGTCCGTTATTCCGAAGGTTCGTTATTCCGAAGGTTCAGTTATTCCGAAGGTTCGTTATTCCGAAGGTTCGTTATTCCGAAGGTTCGTTATTCCGAAGGTTCGTTATTCCGAAGGTTCGTTATTCCGAAGGTTCGTTATTCCGAAGGTTCGTTATTCCGAAGGTTCGTTGATCCGAAAATAAAATCGGGTTCGTTATTCCGAAGGTTCGTTATTCCGAAGGTTCGTTGATCCGAAAATAAAATCGGGTTCGTTATTCCGAAGGTTCGTTATTCCGAAGGTTCGTTATTCCGAAGGTTCATTGATCCGAAAATAAAATCGGGTTCGTTATTCCGAAAATTAAATCGGGCTTGTTATAATACTATAGTTTGTGTTTTGTTTATTTAATTTACAGCCTGCATTAAGCATACCCCTCCCCCTTTCCCTCCCTTGGCCAGACCAATCAAACATTTAAGTTTATTTTATCGCTTTATATGAAATTATAGCATTATAACAAACCCAAATTCATTTTCGGATTAACGAACCCGATTTCATTTTAGGAATAGCGAACCTTCGGAATAACGAACCCTCGGAATAACGGACCTTCGGAATAATGCAACAAATGTTCGGATTAACGAACCCTATTTCATTTTCGGATTAACGAACACTCAGGTATAGGAAATTTGCGTGTTCGGAATAACGAACCTTCGGAATAACGAACCTTCGGAATAACGAACCGCACCCAAAAAAACAACACTTACGCTTCAATTTAACCGCATGTACGCTGCGTCCAAAAACTGATGTAGCCAGCACACAAGCTGTTGGTGATACTCAGCTCGGCGGAGAAAGGTGAGCAGGCGTGTGTTTTTGCCCAATCTCAGTGGCGCGCATTGAATTGTAAACTGATACTATTACACTTCCTTATACTACGGTTTGGATTATACGACATAAGCCCTTATCATATACTATTTCAACAATATTGATCAATTAGTTTGGACAATGTATATATTTTTGGTAACTTTCCTAATGAATGGTATTTGGCCTTAAATCCTTTAATTATTTCACAATATCCGACAAGATTCAATAACATTGCTTTAGAGCCAGGTCAAAAGTATTGCATTGTGTTGGACTTACCGCTTATGAGGTACAATGTCAGCAATAAAATCATCGAGCAGCCTAATAGTTTATAATCCATCGTCAGGTCGGTAAGAAATGTCAATTGAAAAAGAAAGTCAGAGAGGACAAATTGTAAACTGCCGGTACATTTTGTATTATCAGGAACTGTTATCTCACGATTTGAACCGCCCAACTTATCGTCTGAGCAAGCACAACGACAGTTAATCATGTGTTGCCTAGTGACATGACAGTTGTAGACAGTGGCGTAGACAGGTTCTTACACCTTGGGGGGGGGGGGGGATGATTTGCCGGACCGAGATCACCTGCTGAAATATTTCGAGACCAAGACAATTGCTTGAAAGTCCTCTCAGTTGGGGGGGGGGGGGGGGGGGGGGGGGGCTCGTCAATTGTTTTCGCAGCCAAGATCATTCGTTATGATGGTCGAGACCAGGCGCGCCGGAAGTTTTGGATTGGGGGGGGGGGGGAAAAACCTAAGGGGGCTCACGATTTTGTTTGTGTAGGGGCTCATGCCCAACCACATTCACAGAGCTGATGTGAGAGTGAGACATTGCGAGGGGGCGAAGTGACTGAGCGGGAGGAGGGTGTGCCCACGGTAAGGAGCTTTTGCATATTTGGACTTGAAATTGTGCAATCTGGTGCTTACCTAGATAGGAAATTCGGGCTTAACATTAACTGTATCTGGGAAAGCGTGTAATGATTTGATCGACCAGAAATTTAAAATAAATATTCACGATGAAAACAAATAATTGACACACTATTAAATATGCACCCCAACACACACAAATATTGTATTTATATTTCGTGTCATACACAGTTCCAACATAAATCATATGCCACATTATGTATGATCCAACAACATAGCCTATAGCCAAGAATGAGTCCCGAGGGGGCGAAGCTACCGAGGGCTGGGGCAGAGCCAAATAGGGAGGGTTTGGGAGGGGGTAGCTCCCTCCAACGGAGAATATTTTGCATTTATATACTTGAAATGGTGCAATGTGGTGCACGACACACAAGCAGCCAGAGCAATGCCAGCCTACACTGGAACTACATGACCCGGTACAGAAAAAATACTCACCCCACACCTATACAGGGTGGCCCAAAAAAAACGGAACGGGGCACTTCCCAAAATAAAGTAACACATGTATTATGTCCATCGGATAGAGTGTCTTTTCAAATGAACAACGATACCAAGAACAGTCAAATTGGTCGTGTAGTTTTTGTTTTAGGGCCCTGTGAGTGACACCATGTCAGGTTCTCTTTTTTGTCAATTTGTATTGAGCCAGCACTTGATGAATTGCACGAACCGCCGTTCATATCGTTGAGCATCGCGCACTATTGTTAGTGTGCACTCAGCCGTGTGCCGAGAGAATGGGCCTGGTCGCTGAATGGTATTACGGGCAAGGAGTGCGGTTAAACTGGCATTGACTCGGTCGAAATCGACGTAAATCGGCACCTGACATGGTCTCACTCACTGCGTCCTTAAACAAAAACGACCTGACCAAAATAACTGTTCTTGGTATCGTTTTTCATTGGAAAGGACACCCTATCCGATGAACATAAACATTGTGGTATTATATTTTGGGAAGTGCCCCGTTCCGTTTTTTTGGGCCACCCTGTATACGCACGTTACACAACAAACTGAGATAATCTGTTCGCGCGCGAACTCGTATACAGATACACACAAACAAACAAATATCTTTCCCTAAAACCTGGGGGGATGATTGTACATGTCACCCCCCCCCCCCCCCCCCCCCCCCCACCTTGTGAGTTGGGGGGATGCATACCCCGCATCCCCCCGTTGTGTACGCCCCTGGTTGTAGAAATGTAATTGAGGAAAACTAAACAAGATTCTTGGAGACTTGGCATGACATATTAGTTGCAATGGAGTGTAAAGTTAGTCCACGAAAGGGCAATTATTCATTACATCACGCAAAACAATAGTGAGTAATTTATATAATTTTATATTTCTTTCGCTTTCACTCCATCCATTGTATAGAATATAACTACGTGAATTTTCTTTCTCCATTCTTTCCCTCTATCACCCTCTCTCCACTTCCCCTAGTCCACCTTTATTAATTCTTCTCTGGCCCCATGAGCCCAGGCTAGGT